>JACEFZ010016559.1:0-216750 GCA_014155875.1 Cepaea nemoralis | reverse complement strand
AAAAAGGCTCCGTTTCGTATCAAAGCATACAGAAATATGAATTATCATAATAAGATGGGTAATTTTTTTAGAGATTGGCTCGAGAATACGGGCTTCCACCCTAGATTGACCGTCGTGTCCAATTATGGACAATGCATGATATCAATGTTGTTGCCCAAGAAGACAAAATACCTACAGCATCGAGCACAAAGGGAGCAATAAAGATATGGCTCTGAATGGAAAACATATCATTTCCAGAAAGGTATTTCTAGCTAGAATTGTTGTCCCTTGTAAAACAGACGCCAAAAAAGCAAGAAATATCAAATCGACAAGTTGATAGAAAAGCATCGTCATGGTTGCTTGAGACTTCCGCCGTACCACTCTCATTTTAACCCTATAGAACTTGTGTGGGCTAAAATTAAAGGACAGGGTGCAGCTGACAATACTATATTCAAATTGTCTGACGTCAAGATACTAATCCAGTCCGTGCTATTAAATATTGATAAAAGTTACTGGGAAAATGTAAGGACCATGTGTTGAAAGAGGAAGAAGACTATTGGAGAGGATGGATTGCATTTTATGCAACCGAGAGCAGTCATCAACCTACTGGAATCGTCAGACACAGATTAAAGTCTGAGCAGATCGCAGACCTTAATCCGCGTGCACGCTTACTGGGATATTTTGCTCCAAACATTCAGACGAATTGAAGGTCCTAAACATTACACCATCAGCACAATGTCAATGGCAACAGTTTGTATTCCATAGTGATGAATTTTCAATTCCGCAAGCACTCAGCGGTGACAAACAACTGGTATTGAAAAAAAAACACACACACACACACTCACATACTAAGCGCATTGAATACCAACAGAAGAGTAATATTGCGGTGGAAACTGACATATTGTGGCATAACAAGAAACGTGAGAGCAAACACGTTGTCAAATTAGGGGACAACACACGTGCATACGAATCAATCTATAAACTACAATGAAAAGAGGACTAACATCTTGGTCGTTAAGAAGAAAGCCCACTACAGAGACACTGACAACTATTTTCATAGTGCAAAACAGGTAATTATGTTCCGTCTCTGAACAGTAAACAGCAGAGTAGACAATCTTTCACGAAGACTCAAAGCGGGTCTGTCATCCATGTGTGAACAAACTACACAGACAGCTGAACAGATCCTTAAAAATGGACACATGATGACTAAATTGCGGTATCATTTCTGGTCACTCCATACACACATTAACGCACCGCTATTTGGAAGCTTTCACGAACTCAATATAAAAAGCTAAATGCATCCTAGTAACATGAATACTTGTGAACAATTATTAACCAGCAGCTGAAGAAACAAGAAGGAAATGAAAAATGCGGTAAGAAATATATTCTTTCTACTTTCCTGTCAATTTACACATTATTTACCTCATGCCTCTGTAAATTCTCTGTCTTTACTAATATTACACATTGCACCCCTCTCGGGAGTCTCCATGGTGAAGTGGTCAAGCCGTCTGACTCGGGCTCCGAAGGTTGTATGTTCGATTCCTTCATTTCACGAGTGCATTTTTTCGGAGACTTCCGAGGGTCGTCGCTGGAGCTACGGAGTTCGTGCTTTGTGCGACGCTTTCCGCCCTGCGGAAAGAGACTGGGCCATATGGGATAAAAACCCGGTGCAATGCAGTCGACCCTGTCGACTTTTAAGCTACATTTTTTTTATTGCACCCACTCCCATACGAATCTGGTTACGCCTTGTACTTGTGTCCTTACCAGAAATAACGTGGTTTACTGTAAGACTAGTTTGTTAGCGTGAATTCACTACATTTTCCCCAAAACATCAAAGAAATGTCGCCACTTTCGATGATTTAAGTTGCTTTTGGACCTATCAAAGACATATTCCTTGGGTGGGGGTAAATATAAGACGGCAGGAAAAATTTCATAACGATGCAACAGACAGTTTTCAAAATAATTGATCGTGAATGAATGCATTCATTTCTGGACATACTATAGTGGCTTTGACACTTGTCTAGATAGTGTCACAGAAGCAGCTAACTGACTAGTGCTTTCATTGTGATGTCACCATTGACAGTCAGAGGCATCTTTAGAACTTCTTCTTCTTCTTCTTCTTCTTCTTCTTCTTCTTCTTCTTCTTCTTCTTCTTCTTCTTCTTCTTCTTCTTCTTCTTCTTCTTCTTCTTCTTCTTCTTCGTCTGCGTTCATCCGGAGTGTTTTTTCAGATGTAATTCCAGTGTATTGTTCTGCATCATTGGGCCTAGGCCCGTAGGCCAACACATCTGACTTTTGCGTGTGTTTTTGACCAGGTTAGCATTCCTGGGATTTAGATCTTTATTTCTTATTTCGCTCTTTATCTGTAATTGAAGAATAGGTCCTCAACAAACCTACTCAAAATGTGCCATATTTTTGGCTATCCTATGCAGCTTCGTCACATCCTCCCCATATTATTCAGTTGTGTCATTGCTTCTCTACTCTGTGTGTGTGTTCGGTCTTGGTCCATTGTGTTTGTCTTGTGGATTCCAGAGAGAGAGAGAGAGAGAGAGAGAGAGAGAGAGAGAGAGAGAGAGAGAGAGAGAGAGAGAGCTCTTAAGTTAGGCCTTTCTCGAGTTTTTTCAGTGTATCCCTTAAAGCGCCAGCTTGGTTTCTGCATCTCTTGGTTTTATAGACTAGCATTTATTCTAAACGTTGTGCCAAGTTTAAATTCTGTTGGTTTCCACAAGTTTCCTACTGCTATAAATCCATATCTTGCCTTTTGTATTTGTATGTTAATGCCTGTGTATGAATGTGTGTCTGCATTGCTACCATGATAGCTGGATTATTGTTGCGTATCCCTTACGGGACGTTGCAGTCAACACCAGCATTTTTCAGCTATCACCCTTACTGAAACATCCAAACATACCCATGTCCGCAAAACGACAGATAATAAACAGCATATTCACACCAACCCTATGCTACCAATCTCAAACCTGGACTTTATCCAAATTACACCTTCGCAAAATCAACACCTGCGAAATGAGATGCCTGAGGAGAGCTGCCAACTTAACAATCCGAGACCGAGTAAGAAATGCTATTATCAGACATACTGTGGGATCAACACCTTGTGCCACATTTATTGAAAGACAGAAGATCAAGTGGTTTGGCCATGTCGTTAGAATGCAACATCAGCAACTACCATCACTGGCCTTAATCAAAGTTCATCTGCGACGAGACCACGAGGACGTCCAAGAAGAAAATGGATTGACGACATCAGAGACATTGTACAACCACACGGAATGACACTATCCAGTGCCGTCCACCGGGCGCTGTAACGCAAATTATTCCTCCCCACGACGTTTGACGACAGAAGTGGAAGATGATGATGATGATGATGATGATGATGATTGATGTACTAGGCAAGTGTTACGTTCAGTAGTTATGAAGACAATAATAATAATATTGCATATGTTACAACCATTGGCATGTGCCCCAAAAGCAATGGGATGGGATTAGCGGTGCCATTCATAATAATAATTTTATTGGGTTGTTAATACTGATCACTGATTATATAAGCCATGTTTTCCTTCCTTCCTTCCTTCCTTCCTCCCTCCCTCCCTCCCTTCCTTCCTTCCTTCTCATTTCTCTGTTGTCCAAAATTGGCAGAACACTCTCGAAGCCTTCCAAATATGCCGGCAATAAAATTATTTCTGTTGATTGGTGTCAAGGAACGGGGGAGACAGGCAGACTACTGTTCAGTCCAGCCTTGAAGGGCACTTTTTCTGTCAGAGAGACAACCACCTTATTTCGAGGTCACCTTTTTCTAGTTGGGAATTCCAATAGCTTTCCCGAGAAACCTGGAGCTTTCCAACTGTTGGCTTATGTAGTTTAATGTGTTCTGAAAGGGATCCTTCGCACGCGCATCTAGCCAATTGGATTTTGCGGTCTTGAAACATGAACTGTCATAACATATCGAAGTATTTTAAAGGTACGGCGTCCGCCTCTAGCTCCCAATACATTTGTTTACGAATCCAGCTGTGAATATTATTATCCGGTCAGTTTTCAAAGCAACCTGAATTTGTTAACATATACTGCTTTTGTCATGACCCCCTTTTTTATATCCATGGTTGTGCATCGGATGTGTAGCTTCCTTAAGGGGGTGAATAGTGGGTTATTTGCGTGCATTAAAACTCGCTGGGTATTTAAACATCATATAGAGTAGGTATACAAATACCTGGGTACAATCTTCAACTGCTCCAACATCATAAGGGAAGAAATACAAACTAGAATCAATTCTGGAAATAAGATATACTATGCACTACAACATCTACTAAAATCAAAGGCGCTATCTCGTAACACCAAAATCACAATATACAAAAGCACTGATCAGACCAGTTGTGCTGTATGGCTCTGAAACCTGGAGTACAACGAAAGGAGACGAAGCCTTGTTACAAACCTTTGAGAACAAAGTTTTAAGACGCATCTTTGGACCCATTAGGGATACACAAAGTGGAGAGTGGAAAAGAAGTAACAAAGACATTTATGATCTGTTTAAGTCCCCGCTAATCACTGGTATCATGAAGGCTAATAAACTACAATGGCTGGGGCATATAGAAAGAATGGAAGATAATAGGGAAACAAAACTCGCTTACACTCAGGAAATAAATGACCGTAGGACCCCGAGGTAGACCAAGAAGACGGTGGAGGGATAATATATGTACAGACCTACAAGCACTTGGAATCAACGACTGGCAAGAGAATGTCAACCAGAGAGACGAATGGAGACGGATTGTATCTGCAGCAAAGTACCTCAATGGCTCGGAACGCTGAAGAAGAAGAAGAAGATAGAGTAGGTATTAAAACCGCTAATTTGGGAAACTTTCAAATATGTCCACAACAGAATGCGTATTGTATGTGTTAAAACAGTAAGTCAAGTCTAGTTTAAAACATGCCTTTCACACTTTGAATATGTGTGCGGATATCGCAGCTTCTCTGTAAACAGACACAACAGAAGCGGCGTTATTTTCAAGCCAAAGATGGAAGAAATAAGAATGGCCACTAACAAATTTTGCGAGAGGCGCTTAGGCATTTGCTGTATGGACGTAAAGCGGGACTTCGGGTAACGGTCGAGCTCAGCATGTGACACCGTCGAATGGTGTAGCCATCAAAGATGTGATTACAGATAGAAGAAGCAGAGGATGATGAAAGAGAAGGGTAAGAAAAGTAGGAAGAGGAAGAAGGTTTACGCCTAAACAGATGATGTAAAAGTGCTTCCTTAGGTACAGGGAAATGTCTAAATGGCAGATGAAGTATGATCTTCTTCTTCTTTCTTCTTCTTCTTTCTTCTTCTGCTTTCATCCGCAGATTATTTTTCGGACGTGATTGCGTTGTGCCTGTTTACAGCGGAGCTGCGTTCTTGCGCCGTTAGGCCGACACATACGACTTCTGCGGGCATTTGTTGACCGGGTTAACCTTCCCAGAAATATGGTCTTATTATGCGACTATTGGGCCCATAGCCACAAGCAAGTAGACTACATGGCATTCAGAAAGGATGACATGAAACACTAACATGTTGAGGAAGAAGAAGAAGAGGAATAAGAAGAGGCGCGACAACAAGAAAATGATGATGATGACGAAAAAAGAAGATGTAGAGAAAGAAAGCAAAGAAGACAAGAAAGAGAACAACGGAGGCAAAGTAGGAGAAGAAACCGCAGCAGAAGAAGAAGGAGGAGACAAGGAAAGATGGAAAGAAAGACAGACAGAAAGAAAGAAATATGGAAAGAAAGAAATAATGATGGAAAGAAAGACAGACAGAAAGAAAGAAAGAAAGAAAGAAAGAAGCTAAAGGAAGGAAAGAAAGGAAATAAAAGAAAAAGAAATAAAGAAAGAAAGAAAGAAAGAAAGAAAGAAAGAAAGAAAGGAAGGAAGGAAGGAAGGAAGGAAGGAAGGGCGGGCGAGCGGACGGACGGACGGACGGACGGAAGGAACAGGAAGGAACGCTAGACAAAATAAGACAAGACTAGACAAACAAGACAAGACTAGACAAACAAGACAAGACTAGACAAACAAGACAAGACTAGACAAACAAGACAAAACTAGACAAACAAGACAAAACTAGAGAAACAAGACAAGACTAGACAAACAAGACAAGACTAGACAAACAAGACAAGACTAGACAAACAAGACAAGACTAGACAAACAAGACAAGACTAGACAAACAAGACAAGACTAGACAAACAAGACAAGACTAGACAAACAAGACAAGACTAGACTAGAGAAGGAAAGGAAAGGAAGCAAGAAAGAAAGAAAGGGAAAGGAAAGAAAGCAAGAAAGGAAAGGAAGGAAAGCAATAAAGGAAAGGAAGGAAAGAAAAGAAACAAAGAAAGAACGAAAGAAAGAAAGAAAACGGTTGCAATTCGCCAGTGAATTTCCTCGAATAGCACGAATAATCAAATCATGGCGCAGACACGAATCAGACGGATGTGGAAATGAATCAACTGAGATAAATAGAAACCATTATCGACGGGGCCATGCGTCACTGAGAGGGTGACATTCAGACCAGTCGTGTTTTTTCGCCACCCAGTCACAGAAACACCCGCTTCTATATCCGTTATTGCGGGCGCTTTAACGTAGTTCTTAGGGAGCTGCGCTGATGTCTTTGGGTGAGGGTGGATGAGGGTTCGGCGCCTGCGCTCATCGTCTCGCTAAGTGAGGGAGAGACTGACCCCCCAATTCCCCGTGCGTTAGGCTTTACAAAATGAGATGGCCCAATCACACCACAGACTTATAACAGGAAACTGCTTTAAGTCAAATTTATGTTATATATTTGTTATATTATATTGTTATATTATTATTATATTATTATATTGTTTTATTATATATAATCGAGCAAGAGCTAGACAACGAAACAAGTGGGAAGATAACATCAAGAGATGAACGAACATCAATCTGATAGAATGTACAATCAGGGCGAGAGACAGTGTTGGAGATCCATTGCAACCAACCTTCATTGTGGAGACGGCACCTGATTGATTGATTGATTGATTGATTGATGTTATGTTTTGTTTATGTCCGTTATGTTTATTGTCTGAACTAAACAGGTTTTGATGTCTTACAGCACAATGATCCAGGCTTTGTCCTCATTAGTGGCTAGATCAGTTCCGCGTCTAGCGTTCGTTGTCTCGGATGGCTGTGTGAGGTGCACCAAAATGGGATCTTCCCAGCCAACGTGAGTTAGCGAGGCAGGCGTTTCAAGAATGTAACCGCATCGTGCAGCCAGGGTCATGGTTTGAGCGGGTAAAAGAGCAAAATTTGTACGACCGTTCGACAAAGTCTCGATAAGCGCCCACTCTCTCTCGATGAGTAGTGGGCCTGCAGTCAGTAAGCTGGTATAGCTTTTTTTTCGGTCAGTCCTGCCGGCGTAGCTTGAAAGCTCGTCGGTAGGCGTCCAGTGGTTTTGCATGTATCACCTTGTACCGGGAGGGCGCGCTTTAGCGATGCTACTCTTGGCTTGCGTGTGCGTGAATAGTCCGTCTGTCCGATAGATATCTGGTTGATCCTGCCAGTAGTCATATGCTTGTCTCAAAGCCAGTAGAGTCATATGCTTGTCTCAAGGTACAAGGTGTGCGTGAACGTCTGGCCTGTCAGTCGCCATGTGCACTTGTGCGCTGGTGAGGCTCAACCGTAAATCGGGAGATCTGCTCGCATCCTAGACGAGCAGTATCTTCTGTGAGCAGCTTCTCGCCTCATGTATGTGTGGTCCGTTCTGGCGGTCAGTCCGTCTTCGGCGAAGGAAATCTTGTTGATCCTATAAGTAATCATACGCTCATTGCTTGTCGCTACGCTTGTCTTAAAACTGAAATTAAAGGAATTGGCGGAAGGGCCGTTTGCACGAGGCTCTCGAGAGCCAATATATACAGGGATAACTGGCCGTGGCAGCCTAACGTCCACTGCATCTGTGTCCGTCTTCCAGTCGTCTTGCCATGCTCGCCACTGGAGCCAGACGGACACAGACGAGGGAGCGGGGGCGAAGGTGTTGCGCGACCACTTCCTCGCTATACAAAACCAAAGCGCAAGTCATTCGTTCCTCATCAAAAGATGTAGTGTAATGAATGGTCATCGTCAATGAATGGTCAACGTCATTCATGATGGACGAACATCGATCGGATTTGGTTACCCCCTACACGGTGCTGGGCTACGGGGTGAAAGAACTGGTCGCACTTCCTGGCAAGCAGTGATCCAGGAGGGGTGGGGGGTGGGGGGGGGGGGGTTTGGAGCAGCACCGTTAGGCTACTCTTTTTCGATTTCCAACTGCCAATGGCAGGAAATCAGACCCCTTCCAAATAACATCTGGCTTGAAACAGGGTGATGCACTATCGCCGCTACTCTTCAATCTGGCTCTAGAGAAAGTTGTAAGGAAGGTAAAGGAGGAATGTGATATTGGAGGAACATCCAAGCTGCTTGGTTATGCAGATGATATAGATATTATAGGGCAAAGTGAACAAAAGACATTAGAAATATTGACTCACTTAAAGGAAAAAGCCCAACAGATGGGGCTGGTTATCAACCAAGATAAGACAGAATATATGGTAATTTCAAGAGACGGAATGGCTAAAAACTCTGGCCACATACAAATAGATAATATGACCATTAAAAGAACGGAAACATACAAATACCTGGGTACAATCTTCAACTGCTCCAACATCATAAGGGAAGAAATACAAACTAGAATCAACTCTGGAAATAAGATATACTATGCACTACAACATCTACTAAAATCAAAGGCGCTATCTCGTAACACCAAAATCACAATATACAAAACACTGATCAGACCAGTTGTGCTGTATGGCTCTGAAACCTGGAGTACAACGAAAGGAGACGAAGCCTTGTTACAAACCTTTGAGAACAAAATTTTAAGACGCATCTTTGGACCCATTAGGGATACACAAAGTGGAGAGTGGAAAAGAAGAAGTAACAAAGACATTTATGATTTGTTTAAGTCCCCGCTAATCACTGGTATCATGAAGGCTAATAGACTACAATGGCTGGGGCATATAGAAAGAATGGAAGATAATAGGGAAACAAAACTCGCTTACACTCAGGAAATAAATGACCGTAGACCCCGAGGTAGACCAAGAAGGCGGTGGAGAGATAATATACATACAGACCTACAAGCACTTGGAATCAACGACTGGCAAGAGAAGGTCCACCAGAGAGACGAATGGAGACAGATTGTATTTGCAGCAAAGAACCTCAATGGCTCGGAATGCTGAAGAAGAAGAAGAAGAAGCATGGATTTGTTACTTGCGCAGGGCGTCCGATCTCTCTACCTAGAGACCAGGAGACATTTTTGTTACTAGAAGTCCACGTGAAAAAAATCCCGGTTCTCACGGGGCTTGAATCCGCGACCTCAAGCACTCGAGGCGGACACCATTCCTCGAGATCACTCGACCCCCCGTCCTCAGTAGTGGTGGGATTTGGTTTCCCCTACCGACACTGCTCTGGGGTGAAGGGACTGGTCGCACTTCCTGACAAGCAGTGATCCGGTTTGCGTGCAATTAATTCTATTATCGTTGATTTTTTGGTTGTGATACCTCCATGGCTAAGTGGTTAAGCTTCTTACTTTGGCCTCTGAGGGTTGTCGGTTCGTTTTTGGACTCCGTCATTCGTTGTTTTTTTTTTATTTTTGGTCGGAGTTCGCATTCTGTGCAGTGTGCAATGCTTTAGGCAGGCCGCTCTATGGACAGAAACCGAGCCATATGGAATAAAACCTGGTGCAATGAATTTGATTCCCCTTTAAACTCCTAATAAAGGGTTAAAACTTCTGTAAGGCTGGGTTTAAACTCGTCAGCCGTGCATTGGCATTCAGTTCACGAAAGGGGCTTGTTTTTATTGAAGTGAGCTTGGTTTCGAGACTCTTCCCCCGACCTGGCACCAAAAGTGCTATCTCCACTGGAACTTTATTGAAAATCTCTCCGAGCCCAGAAGCCAGCGGACAGACATAACATTAAATCATATCACTTTGCATAATTGTCGAGGGCTGATGGGCCTTTAAGAACACGAGGTTAGCACCATATACCAGTGACCTCTCGGGGCGTGAAAAGGGAAATGATGGTCATTTCATACCCCAACCACTTTATCTGCCTCCAGATTACCTTTCCCCTGACACAAGTATAATGATCTTGCTTGGCGTGTTCTATTATCTCCAGTCGTAAACCGTATCAGGCTTGTCTCATCGCTGTCCCTGCTATCTGCTCTTTTTATTTCCTCCGTGATCGGAACACCCTAATACTCCTTGGTGGCTGGGCAGTAAATTCTCATCGAAGAAATAAAGCATTTTCTACGACTGTTCCTGTTTACTTCTCGGGTTAGATATTCCATAAATTCTAATCTTTGACAATTCTCTCTTATTGTTATGCGAATCCCTTTGGAATAATGTTGTTTTTATTCTGTGCTATAAGATGAGTTCCGTAGGGTGATGTGTTTATACTTGTGCGATTTATTATCGCTGCGTATAATCAATAGATAATTGTTAGTTTATCTTGTTTACTTAGTTTCTATCAGCGGGTTTCGTGTTATAAGTTCTTTGATTATTACTTTTGATTAAGGGTCGTATATCATTATACATGCTCCAGTCTCCTCCCATAGATCACACAAGGAGATCTCGGCACAGCGTACGAACTACTTGCCATCGACCAGGACCCAAATGTATCTATGAGAGTAGGTCAGAAACCGTTAAAACACACAAATTAAGTCGCAATGTTCATGCACATGTGCAATAAACAGCACACCAGCGTCTGTGAATGTTAACAGTTTCTTTCTCTGCAATCAAATTTTTTATTTTTAAACCAGACCTCTGCTTATAACGTACGTCATTAATATCTACCATTTCAACGGTTTTGTGTCGCGGTTAGAATTAGTTTTCAAGGGTGCAATTTGGTACACACCTTCAAGAGATTATACACTTAAATTGATGCAAATTTAATGCTTCTGTCTTTATTATTAACCGAAATAATTATTGTGATGCATAACTTTCTGACCTACCCTCGTTTATCAGAATGATACATGCTATAAATATTCCTTGTATGTTGGTTTTCTAATTTTGAAAGTTTGCCCGAGCAGCGGCCTATTCGACCTTATCGTTTCGATTTCTAACTGCAGAGGATTGTTTAACTGGCGCAGTGTGTACACGGGTTCTGTGAGTTTTGTGCCCGTGTTCGAGGAGGCTAGACGTTCGAACCCCTACCACCTTAGAAAGTGGATTAACTCATGTCCCAGATAATTGATGTTTGAAAGTAACACTAGATCAGACGTAATTGTGGGGGTAACTCTCTATGTCAAATCAATCAATCAATCAATCAATCAATCAATCAATCAACCATTATATCAATCCATAAATCAATCAGCCAATCTACCATTCAGTCAATCAACCAATCAGTCAATCAATCTATCAATCAGTCAGTCAACTAATCAGTTGGTTGTCCACATGGCATAATCGGGACTAGAACACAGACCAGATACAAGACCATGTGAGATAGTTAACCATGACCGCCCGCCTCTACCAGCATGCCACATGATGCTGAATTGTGGTGATGGTAATGGGGTTTGATGCACTCAACTCAAAACTGAAGTTTCACAGACCGGCAGAAATATTCAGGCCACCTGATAACACATTGTCATCAGCAGCCCAGCGGGGGACTTGCCACTGGAAACAGCATATGTCGATGGGGGATGGATAATGGAATACATTTGAAGATAACTCAGACACAGATAACAACACATCAAAGTGTACAGGTAACATGCTGCGGCAAGTAGGTGGTGTGATCAGTGTACAACGGCATCAGGTAGCGTACTTGCCTCAGCGCTGACGCCACACAGTTAGTTAGTCGTTAGTTAGCCGCGGTTCCAACTTCACGGCAAAGGGTCCCCACATTATGCTCTGTTCCTGTGCCAGTAAATATCAAGGAGGCTAAACTCTGCTAGTGAGGGTAAAAAACAACTGCTGTTTTCAGAGTAATCTTTTGAGGTCATTGCAATGACAGCAACGTTTCTTTTATTTTAATATCCTCATTAAGGAGATGAGAATGGCTGCATGGATATGAGCGCTCGCTCCTAAACTTGTGCTGATGCCGAGGTGGCGAGTTCAACCCCTACGCCTGTCAGTTGAACTAAAATGCTGATTTATCGCCCTTGACTTGGGACGTAAATTGCGACTACCGCAGCAGTCGGAGTGGGTTCACCTGATGGCGCCGTACACTGGTAATAGGGAAAGCTAATCCACACACAACAATTAGTCCGGTGCACATGTATGGACGACGCTTGAGTTCAAAGCGAGCAAAAATAAAAATAAATAAATATCCTCTTTAATATCGGTTTCTTCTGGCGGTGGCGTATTGGGTTCGTTCCAAACCACTGGTCTGTTGGTTTTAAATGTTGACTTCTCGTTCAGGAAGCCACAGCAGACTACTGAACGTAAAATTACCTTTCTTTCATGGTTGTTAGGGTTGAAAGAAAGGCAGACTACTTAACGTAAAATTACCTTTCTTTCTTGGTTGTTAGGGTTGAAAGACAGACAATTTTACGTCCAGTAGGCTGTCATGCAAACTACTGAACGTAAACTTGCCAAGACATCAACAATAGCAGTAAAATGCTGATGTTGACAGCTATGTCCTGTAAAAAGAATATGAAAAAAAGAAGACTGTCACCATTTACATCCCTATAGATTGAGGAATCGCGCAAGAGCAGTTACACTTCCGTATAGATTAGAAGATTTGGGAATCGCGCAAATGTAACCACACTTCCGTGTAGATGAGAAGATTGGGAAATCCACAAGAGCAGTTACACTTCCTTGTAGATTAGAAGATTGTGGAATCGCTCAAGAGTGGCAAATGAAATTCAGAAGACCTTGTTATCGACTGTAATAAATGGACAACTCTGCACCTCAACGAGGAAAACACTCACTTATCCTGATATGCGGACATACTGTTAAAAGCAGGAATCACAAACAATCCACGCATGTATAAATGCAAAGATATACCACCACCACATCACCTGTCTAGCAATACGGTGATGAGCATACAACAAACACGACATGAAGCAATAACAGCCTCAGAAACTGCATACACTTCTTCTGACCCAAGAACCCGGCATGCATGCACATCCGGATAACAAAGACGCTTCTATTGTTTCACACCGTGATGGATATCTCAAAATACTTGAAGGCCAATCCCCTGCGTATACTGAAAACATTATATAACTTTGTGCCCTAGATATGGTTAAATATTTATTAGATGGATAAGAAATTTCTACAGCAGTTTTCTTGCTCGTTCTGATAATTTGGTTTCCAGGCAAGCCAAGAATATTTCGGAATATTGCTAATTAAGTTAATAAGGCTGTTTAGCGTGTGTGTCCCCCATCCCTCATTTTACGTGAATGAATAAACACCTGTTGTACGTTATGCAGAGGTGGGGGTTTGTTTGTTCGTTATGTCCAGGAAATGAATATTGACAAAGGTCTCTCATTTGCTAATCTTTTCCAAATCACAAAGCTGGCATAGAAATGTGATGACTTGTTGAGATATCTATGAAAGATTCTAAAATAACATCGGCATCTTCAGTCTATATGCTGGCGGTATGGCGAACCACTGAACTGCAAATTACGTAGTCACTCACAAACAACTAATACATGCTGGGGTTAATAACAACATCCCTTAAAAGGACATGCAACTAACTTTATACTGTTGGTAATTCAAACCGGCTCTGTGGCCAAGGAGTTACGGACGGAGTTCGTAATCCCGCATTCCGCGTTCGAAACACAGCTGCGTTGTTTTTTTTAATAATGAAATGGTATGGGTGCCGGTAGTTCAGAAAGCAATGGCAAATTACTGAACGTTAACTTGCCCAGAAATCACCAACAGCCAAAAAATGCTGGGGTTGACTGATATGCAACTAACTAAAACTAATTGAAAACTTAAAACATGTTAGTTGCAGTATTAGGATAAGTGCGCTCGCTCTTGAACTTCGGTGGTAGACTGTTCAACTCACACACCGGTATAAGTACGTTAACATCTTGTTCAGAAAGCAATAGCAAACTTAAAAAAACAAAAAAATGTTAGTTGCATATCCTTACAGGGCGTTGCAGTCAACCCCAACATTTTTAGAGGTTCGTGATGTCTTGGCAAGTTTATGTTCAGTAGTTTACCATTGCCTGTCGAGTAACTAACCAACCAATCAACCAGCCAACCAGCCAACTACTGATAAACACGATATTCATACCATTAGCTATGCAGCGGAGAGAGAGAGAGAGAGAGAGAGAGAGAAGAGAGAGAGAGAGAGAGAGAGAGAGAGAGAGAGAGAGAGAGAGAGAGAGAGAGACGAGAGAGAGAGAATGGCGACGCATCCTGCATTATGCTAAACGATGTCTGCTTTAGCTTTGTCATTTTCATTCCGCCTGCCGTCTCGCGACCGGACTTTCCAGACTCCGACAGTGTATCTATTGGTTAGTGATCATCATCAAGTGCTTTGGCAAAAGGCGTAGACGATCATGATTATCCTCATCTCGCTATCTCCATCAGACTATAAATTCACGTGCTGATATTTTCTCTTGCCATTGTGGAATGTTATGAACAGTCTTCTTTTGTTTCTTTCTATACGGTTATGCTCGCACAGAGTTGTGATGTTTTGTTGTTGTTTTATTTTGAGACAAACTATATATTCTAATATCATACATTTCCCTGATTCCTGTCGTGGTGAGATCCCACACACAGAATTCCAGGAAAGTGGCGAACAACGCGTAGTCTCGGGGACAAGTTATGCACAGTAATGATTGATAAATGTTGGTGGTCACAAGGAGTAGGCTGTAAATACAGTGCCCTGGCAAATATAGCTTTACCGGCGTGGGTAAAGCTCGTTTGCGTTGACGGAGTGGTCCCAGTCTACCCACAAGGCAGCAGATGTATGTATCCTTTCGTCAGGTTCCTACCTCTTGACGTGTCCGACATGGGAGACCCTACCAGTAGCTGCGCTACCGTCGGCATAGCTCTTGAGATCAATGGAACACAAAAGCCCTGCTACAGCTACAAGGTTAATACACAGCAGAGGGGACTTGTACAGATTAGAACAGGAATCGTTCTAGCAACGGTAGCCTTTTTCACAATGGCAAACATACTAATAAAATGTTCTCAACTCAGTGAGAAAAATAGCGTTTAAGTGCTCAGTAAACCCATTTTTGTTATATGCCTGTGAAATATCGACAATAAGCGTATACGATTGTATTCCTAAATAAAGCTAGCTGTTGGAATGCAGGACCCCGGGTTACCACTTCAGAACTCAAGAGTGAATTATGAGCATCTCCACGTAAAACAGATCTTTGGAGATAATGAGTGTCTTGAGGAGAACTGCGTTGCTTCTAAAGTCTCACTAATGTTCTGTTTACAATTGAAATCATTCTTAATTCAGTCGCTGAAGTTTCCATAATACAGCTCTTATCTCTTTTGTGTGAGCAATACCCCTCACTTCACTTACATAAATTGCTTTGTTTTGAAAATAATTCTGTTGAATATACCAGCTTCTTGTCCGTTGGGTGGTGTTTTGCAGTGTTCCCGCTGGGCTTTATGGTATTGGAGTTTGTTGATAGTGAAATGCATAACATCTGTGTAAGAGACATTATCAACCTAGACCTAATCAAATAAAAGTACCATTTTCTCCGCCATGAAAAAGTACCACTTTCCCTGACATGAAAAAGTACCATTTTCCCCGCCATGAAAAAGTACCATTTCCCCTGACATGAAAAAGTACCATTTTCCCCCGCCATGAAAAAGTATCATTTTGCCTGCTATGAAAAAGTACCATTTGTCCCGCTATGAAAAAGTACCATTTCCCCCGACATAAAAAAGTACCATTTCCCCCGACATGAACAAGTACCATTTTCCCCGCCATGAAAAAGTATAATTTTGTCTGCTATGAAAAAGTACCGTTTTCCCCGCTATGAAAAAGTACCATTTTCCCCGACATGAAAAAGTACCATTTTCCCCACATGAAACAGTACCATTGCCACAGACATGAAAAAGTACCATTTTCCCCACCATGAAAAAATACCATTGCCCCAGACATGAAAAAGTACCATTTTCTCCGCCATGAAAAAGTACCACTTTCCCTGACATGAAAAAGTACCATTTTCCCCGCCATGAAAAAGTACCATTTCCCCTGATATGAAAAAGTACCATTTTCCCCCGCCATGAAAAAGTATCATTTTGCCTGCTATGAAAAAGTACCATTTCCCCTGACATAAAAAAGTACCATTTTTCCCCGACATGAAAAAGTACCATTTCCCCCGACATGAACAAGTACCATTTTCCTCGCCATGAAAAAGTATCATTTTGTCTGCTATGAAAAAGTACCTTTTTCCCCGCTATGAAAAAGTACCATTTTCCCCGACATGAAAAAGTACCATTTTCCCCACCATGAAACAGTACCATTGCCCCAGACATGAAAAAGTACCATTTTCCCCGCCATGTAAAAGTAACCTTTTCCCCGCCATGAAAAAGTACCATTTCCCCGCAATGAAAAAGTACCATTTCCCCCGACATGAAAAAGTACCATTTTCCCCGCCATGAAAAAGTATAATTTTGCCTGCTATGAAAAAGTACCATTTCCCCCAACATGAAAAAGTACCATTTTCTCTGCCATGAAAAAGTACCATTTTCCCCACAATTAAAAAGTACCATTTCCCCCGACATGAAAAAGTACCATTTTCCCCGCCATGAAAAAGTACTATTTTCCCCGCCATGAAAAAGTACCATTTCCCCTGACATGAAAAAGTACCATTTTCCCTGACATGAAAAAGTACCATTTTCAGCCTTGAAAAAGTATCATTTTGCCTGCTATGAAAAAGTACAATTTTCCCCGCCATGAAAAAGTACCATTTCCCCCGACATGAAAAAGTACCATTTTCCCCACCATGAAAAAAGTACCATTTTCCCCTGACATGAAAAAGTACAATTTTCCCCTGACATGAAAAAGTACCCTTTACTTCCCTATGAAAAAGTACCATTTTCCCCGCCATGAAAAAGAACCATTTATCCGCCATGAAAAAAATACCCTTTTTCCCGCCATAAAAAATACAATTGTCACCGCAATGAAAAAGTACCATTTTCCCCGCCATGAAAAAAATACCATTTTCCCCGCCATGAAAAAGTACCATTTTCCCCGCAATGAAAAAGTACCATTTCCCCCGACATGAAAAAGTACCCTTTTCCCCGCCATGAGAAAGGACCATTTTCTGCGCTATTGGACATATTGATATATGTGTTAGCCACATATCTTGTATAGACCCATCGGCGTTGGATGGGTGGCATGGTCAGTACCACTCTGGCCGTTTTCACTACCAAGGACATTCTGGGGGGGGGGGGGGGGGTGAGTGTGTGTGGGTGTGTGTGTGTGGGGGGGGGGTGAGTGTGTGTGGGTGTGTGTATGGGGGGGGGGGTTGAAAACACTACCTCTGAGTCGGCAAACGAAAGTGTTCGCCACACGCTACCACTGCCTCAATATCCGAATAAGCCTCTCCGCGTAAAAGTGAAGCTTCCGTACCGATTAGTTTCTATGCTTGGGACAGAGGAAGGAAGGCTATATAACAGTACCTCTGTAAATGGTCCTTTAGTGCTAGGTCCGGGAAAATGCCCCATACACCAATCTCATTGCGATAGACTCAAACCTGGGCTCAGGCGACCTAAAGACCAATGCATCGGACTTCATAATCATCAAGTGCCCTGCCAGCTGGCGTAAGCGTTCATGATTCTCCACAGATCTCGGCCTTTAGTGTTCATCGGACTTAGGAGTTACAATTCATTCTTCCATGGGATTGACTAACCAGCCCACCAAGACCACCTTCTCTAGAGCCAGCTAGCTATTGCAACCATGTTTTCCCTTAAGATGCATTGTTGAGGTTCATTGATTCGGTTCATTGACTCTGTAGACGGAGTGGGTTCGCTTGATGGCGAGGGACACTGGTAATAGGTACAGCTAATCCACACGGAAAAATCTGTCCAGCGTACTAGAAGTAGTAGCACGTGGATGGTTTGAGTTCAAAGCAACATGAGATCGAGGTCAAACAGTTAAAGTACTTCGCTCATATAAACAGACTTGTTTAAGGAAGTGCTTGAGGAAAATGCGGAGGGGAATAATAATAATAATAATATAATAATAAGTCTTTATTTTCAAAGGGTTAAGAATTGGGCACGCAGGCCCGTCTGACATTCTGCCCTTCTTCTCTATTTCCTCTCATACATTCTTTCATTCAACATCACTTATGAAGCAACTTTTGACAACAAAAGAACATTAAAACGCATGAAAAATAATCAATAACAAATGACTCACTGAGGCAGTGTTTAACATGGGCATTATAAATACCTAAGGAGGGTGTAACGTGCCATACATAAGGGAATGTTTTTTGGGCTAGTTGTCGTTTGAGATAAGTCACCATTATTGTCTTTTTTGTGTTGTTTGTTATGGGGGCATGTAGTCTGTACTAAGGTAGTGTTCAAACAGGTTGCGAATGTATGTATCATGATTGGTGGTGTCTTTGATTTCTTGTGGAAGATTGTTCCACAACTGAGCGGCAGAGTATGCTAAGCTTGTTTTATATAAGTCTATCCTAGGTTTAGGGACATGAAGTATATTTAGTCGTTCGCTATGTCTAGCGTTATATTTAAACAATGGCCAAAGGTAGCTTGGAGCATTTTGAAATAGGATTTTGTGAATTAGTTTGGTCTTATTAAAAAGCAGGCGCTTGTGGAGTGGCAGTAACCGGAGACGTTTATATAGGTTAGAATTGTCGGTAAGCTTTCACCAATAATTAAACGCACTGCCCTTTTCTGGAGTGAATATAGGCGTTTTGTTATTGATTTGGAGCATCCATCCCAGACTGTGGAGCAGTAATCAATATGTGTTTGTATATGAGAAGTATAGAATATCTTTCTTGTGTTTTCGTCAAGGAAATTTTTAATTTTGGCAAGTTGGTATACTTTTTTGGCTATTTGTTTAACTAGAGCATGAACATGTGAGTTAAAAGTTAGATTTTGATCTATGATAACACCCAGTGTCTTGTGCTCGGTGACACTTTCTACAGGCGTGCTGCCAATGTGCAGCTGAAGAGTTCTCTGCAAGTTTAGAGTGTGAAGTCTTTGCCTGGTTCCTATTAACATAGACTTTGTTTTAGTAATGTTAATTTGCATGCGGTTTGCATGACTCCAGTTAACTACACTATTTATTTCCTGTTGCAAGGATAATTCTAGCACATTACGATCAACAGCGTTTGTATATACTGTGCAGTCATCAGCAAATAGATCGCAGGACGACGACAGATTTAATGGAAGATCATTTATATAAATGGTAAATAATAGAGGGCCAAGAATAGACCCCTGAGGTACGCCGGGAAGCGTACAAGAGGAAGACAACGCTACAAATGAGTGGACAACATCAAGGACTGGAAGAAGCGTAAATACATACACCATAAAGATGCAGGACGGAAGGTATTTGGAACTCATTAAGTCGACTGTAACACGGAGATGACACTTGATTAACTGATTAAAGATTAAAATCCGCTGGGCCTATAGCAGTCGCCACGCAATGTACACGTCAATATTGGTTTTCCCACTCCCTATAGGCACAGATCACTTTGCCTTGCTGTGGATTAGAACCGGGATCTTCTCTCTTGATTGTGACACTACTATCCCGACCCAATACATGTAACATTTAAATCATACACGCATTAACATATCATCTTAGTGTAGACGTTTTAAGCCTGGCCCATGATGTGTACTAGTGTCTGGCCCAGCGCTGTTTACATCCTTCAGTCATTTCCGTGTGAACTTGTCAAGGAAAACAGTAACTTCGACAAGACCGTATTGCCAGAGCAACGTCAAGCCGTACTTCGCTTGAACATGCTTATCATTTTCGAAAAAGACAGCCGTCTCTCTCTCTCTCTATCTCTCTGTCTCTCTCTCTCTCTCTCTCTCTCTCTCTCTCTCTCTCTCTCTCTCTCTCTCTCTCTCTCTCTCTCTCTCTCTCTTAAAAAAAAAAAAACACACACACACCATTTACACATCATGTCTCCTCCTTATCGAGGTAGTGGGGTTTGAGTGTTCCTGTGACCCCAAGAGCTATGCCGACGGTAGCCACAGCTACTAGTAGGGTTTTCCCATGTCGGACAGGTCAAGGGATAGGAACCAGACGAAGAGAGAGACACCACACACACACGCGCGCACGCACACACACATACACACACCCACACACACACACACACACACACACACACACATATAAATATATATGCTGCCTTGTAGGTAGACTAGGGACAGTCAAAGGCTAGGGAGAGCACATCCGAAAAATGCTTGTCGAAATCGGATTACTGAGCCACAGGCTTAACAAAACAGTGCAACGTAACTTAATCAATCCATGATCATGACACCTAAACGCATTGAGCGTGTGTAGCTAGCCTTATGTTTTTAGACATCAAACGGCAAACAGAGAGTTTTATGTTGTCGGTATCACGGCGGCCTCCTTCACTTGTCTAGACATTCCTTGGTACTCATTTTAGCCTGGGAGCCCATGTCAATATTAGAAGGTCGAAACCGTCCCGGTGTGAATCGAACCCAAGACCACCGTTGCTAGCGAGCATTTAGCCGCTGCGCTCCACTAATACTGGCAGAATAAGTAAATAATGTAAAACAAGACATCCCGCGTAGACATAACAAACTCAGATCTAGGCCACGGATCTAGGATAATTGGCTTTGTCTTGTCGGAGAAGGAGCAGACACCACATCGGTCGGTGTACTCAGGTTGCCAGTGATCTCATTTTCAAAACGTTGACTTGGAGAAGCGCTGAAGAAGATTTATGTGCTCCCACTCATTCAATCAACGCATCAGTCAGTCAATAAACTACCGTCTAAGTAGGTGAAGGCCGGTCTCCATGGCCAAGATGTTTGCGGACGCAATTCGTGAGTCCGCTTATCTGCGTTCGAAACACAGCTGCGACCGATTTGACAGCAGACCGCGTCGCGTTAGGTCTATAACGTGTTGGTATGGGAGCCGGTCGTTCAGAAAGCAATGGCAAACTACTGAACGTAAACTTGCCAAGTCTTCAACAATAGCAGTAAAATGCTGGTGTTCACAGCGATGTTTTTTTTAAAAATTAGTATATGAAAAAAAAATAGGTGAAGGGTAGGCTACATTGGATTACCAACACACTGTTCAATGGCCCTGATTGTAAAAGGTACTTTTAACAACGCCTAACACGCGTTTGGCATGAAACTAGACCCACACTCTTGTGTGTTCACTATATGACACAGAGTAGATGATATGGCCTTTACTTACCGACCGCCTTTACTTCCCTCCCAAGATATTTCTGGTACCCATTTTAGGCTATGTCAACCTGAGAGACCAGATCAGTTTTAAAAATTCGAAACCTCCCATGCGGATTGAACCCGATACCACGGCAGGCGGGTGTTGCCACTACGCTACCGAGGCTAGGATTGAAGATTCTGACAATAAACTGCACGCCCATCTCTTAAGTGTTTTCTTTCCACTTCTATGTTAGTCTACACATTGTTCGCCTACCTTCTACTTATCCCCGTGGTGTGGTATTCGTTGGCACAGGAACGGAGCATTATGTGGTGACGCTTTGCCGTGAAGTTGGAACCGCGACTTACGAGTCCGATAGATGGAAGTTCTTTTCAGGACTCAAACGTCTTGAATGTCAGTGCATAGGCTTAAAGAGTTAAAAGTCACAAACCAACGAAACACCCACCCACCCACCAACCAACCAACTCGCCATGCAACCTTCCAACAAACCAACCAAATAACGAACCCGACATGCAACCATCTAACAAACCAACAATCATCCAGCCATGCAACCATCTAACCAACATACCCGCCATGCAACTATCCAACAAACTAATCAACCTACCTGCCATGAAACCATCCAACAAACCAACCAACCACCCACCATGCAACCATATAACAAGCCAGCCAACCATCCCACCGTGCAACCAAACGAACCAGCAACTATCTCACCGGGCAACCATCCATTAAACCAATCAACCAACCCGCGATGAAACCATCCAACAAACCAACACCCCACCATCCACCAATCCAACCAAACCACCCTACCATGCAACCATCCAACAAACCAACCAACTACCCCGCCATGCAATCATCCAATCAATCAACCACCCAACAAGGCAACCACCCATCCAGCCAAATCAACCATCCAAATAAATAACCACCTAACCAGCCAGCCACCCATCCAACTAGTTTAGTTTAGTCGACGGATCAACATCACGGCTCAAGGGTGTAACCCATAAGTGCTCCGTTCTACTCCTAAATCAAGCCTGAGTCTGGAGAATCTAACCTCAGTGCACGAACTCAGTAGTACCGGCGAGAATACTGAAAATACTTTGGGTAGATTTTTAACTCGAAATTTTGCCCGGGCAGCGCCGTTAGGCTACTCTTTTTCGATTTCCAACTGCCAAGGGATGTTTTTCGTGCGCAACAATACCCACGGGCATCCGATCTCTCTACCCAGAGACCAGGGGAAATTTTGTTACTAGAATCCACGTGAAAAACTCCCGGACCTCCAGCACTCGAGGTGGACACCATACCTCGAGACCACTCAACCCCCAGCCATCCAACTAACTACCCCCACTATTGCTAGTTTAGTCCTGCAATATACAGGTTAACTTTAATGTTGACACGTGCAATAACTACATTTCTATAACATGAAGCAACGGCCAGGACTTGAGTTGGTCACCTCACTGCATAATGCCATGAGCTAATATTTTAAGTTCGGTCACGGCACACCCCTGTGCCTGTATCGGCCATTTGATTGCATTGCCTCGGGCATGCTTAATTATTCATGTATGTATGCGCGGTGAATAATGTATGCAGGGGTGTTATTGTTGTGTTTGTGTATTGGACAGCAGGCATTTTTGTTGTTCGTAATAAAACGCTAGAGACTATAGAAATAACAAGAGATATAAATTAACATTAAAGCAATCAACGAACGGTCTCCGTTGATCAGCCACGCTCCGTGGCCAAAGGCTTGCGAACGCGGTTCGTGAGCCGCTTACCATGCGTTCGAAACGCAGCTGCGACTGATTTGTGCAGCAGACCGTGTCGCGTTGTGTTATAACGTGTTGGTATGTGAGCCGGTCGTTCAGAAATCAATGGCAAACTACTGAACGTAAAACTTGCCTAGTACATCAACAGCAGCTGAAAAATGCTGGATGTTGACTGCAGCGTCCTGTAAGGGATATGCAACATTTAAAAAAAAATAATTAATAAATTAACAAGCATTTGTTGGCACCGATATTAAACCAGGAAATTCATTGGCAACAAACACATTTTGTTAAACACACGCGCGCGCACGCATATACACACACGCACACGCATATACACACACGCACAGAGAGAGAGAGAGAGAGAGAGAGAGAGAGAGAGAGAGAGAGAGAGAGAGAGAGTATTCTGCACACACCCTTTGAAAGGAAGCACGAGACACCTATTATAGAAAGGTCCTTAGCATATAGCGGACCAAGAAGTAAAATAAATGATTTGAACAGTGAACAAACAGACTTATAAACAACACCATGGTCCGGAAACTGAAATATTTTGGCCATCTCAAACATGACAGTGATTTGGAGAGAATAGTGATGGTTCCAGGAAGAAGACACGGGGATCTACTGGCACGAAGATGGAGACGTGATATTGCAAACACCTTGGGCTTGAGAGTGTATGAGGAAAGCGATCGAGGAGCATATCGGTGGGATGTTCTACAAAGGATCTGCTGAATGATGATGATGCCACTTGATCTGTGAGTGCGTCGCTAACTCATAATTTGCACGTGATGAGTTTGTCATCGTCTCATCTCATCCCTCTTGTACCTTGAAGTGTCGAGGTGAAGCATAAACAGCGGGTGATAGCCCGTTTATGGGCTTCATATATTGAGATTCCCATGGATTCTGCTATTCCCTCTGTTCATCGTTTACATGGTTTGTCATCATACAACACAAAAAAATTTAAGTTAACGTTACACTGTTTCTTTAAGCTGTTGTCCAAATACGTCAGATTTTCATAGGCATGTTTTTTTTTTTTTTTGAGGTTGTCATTCCTAGTCTTTTAAACGCAAAGCGGGTTTATAGGCAAAAGAATGTCCCACTGGGTTCTATCCCAGAAGGCTTGCCAGTTTCCCCAGAGCGGCCTACCTGCACGCATCTGTAGTCTTTGGCTGTTACTTTAGAGATTGGATTACTACTACTACTACTACTACTACTACTACTACTACTACTACTACTACTACTACTACTGCTGCTGCTGATGCTGATGCTGATGCTGCTGCCGCCGCCGCCGCTACCACTACTCGTCGTCCTGCTCCTCTTTCTTCTTCTTTTCGTTCTCCTCCACCTCTTCCTCCTTCCTCTGCTGCTGCTTCCTTCTCCTCCCCCTATTCTTCTTTTTCTTCTTCTAATAGTTCATGCCGTCTGGCGTTTGTCATGTCCTGAATGCGCTGCAATCATTTCTGAGGTTCCTCCATGCTATGATATCAAAATGTCCAGTATTCTTATCTCTTGGTCTTCCCTTGCGTCTTCTCCTTTCCAATCCTCCCGTTGTGATGAGATACTCCAGATTTTTCCATGTCTCCAGTATCTCACGAGATGCCCAGAAAATGTGGACTGTCTCTTCTAATGCGAGTAACAATTTCTCATTGTGCTGTTTTGTATTCTGCCTCTATGTTACTGTTGGGATTGTAATCTCGTCGAATCGAATTGTACACTTCCGTACGTTGTCTACGTTTAGGGACTAAATATGACTTGTTTCCGGTAGACGGGCAACACATTGATTCCGAGCATGTTCGTGAGTTCTCCATTCAGCGAGCACAAGATGCTTATCTACCATCATCGTGGAAGATTGCCGTGACTCTCTCCCAGCGTGCACCATTTGCAGACCTCGGTAATCTTCATTACAGCAGAGACCATAATCAGTCCTGCTTTCAGACTCATGCCTGCCCTGGATGTTTCACATGGAGGTGAAGACCAGCCTTGGGCAACACCAACCTGGACCCTGACACATCAGCGCCGCAGCATCGTGTGTGTGTGTGTGTGTGTGTGTGTGTGTGTGTGTGTGTGTGTGTGTGTGTGTGTGTGTGTGTGTGTGTGTGTGTGTGTGTGTGTGTGTGTGTGTGTGTGTGTGTGTGTGTGTGTGTGTGTGTGTGTGTGTGTGTGTGTGTGTGTGTGTGTGTGTGTGTGTGTGTGTGTGTGTGTTGTGTGTGTGTGTGTGTGTGTGTGTGTGTGTGTGTGTGTGTGTGTGTGTGTGTGTGTGTGTGTGTGTGTGTGTGTGTGTGTGTGTGTGTGTGTGTGTGTGTGTGTGTGTGTGTGTGTGTGTGTGTGTGTGTGTGTGTGTGTGTGTGTGTGTGTGTGTGTGTGTGTGTGTGTGTGTGTGTGTGTGTGTGTGTGTGTGTGTGTGTGTGTGTGTGTGTGTGTGTGTGTGTGGTGTGTGTGTGTGTGTGTGTGGTGTGTGTGTGTGTGTGTGTGTGTGTGTGTGTGTGTGTGTGTGTGTGTGTGTGTGTGTGTGTGTGTGTGTGTGTGTGTGTGTGTGTGTGTGTGTGTGTGTGTGTGTGTGTGTGTGTGTGTGTGTGTGTGTGTGTGTGTGTGTGTGTGTGTGTGTGTGTGTGTGTGTGTGTGTGTGTGTGTGTGTGTGTGTGTGTGTGTGTGTGTGTGTGTGTGTGTGTGTGTGTGTGTGTGTGTGTGTGTGTGTGTGTGTGTGTGTGTGTGTGGTGTGTGTGTGTGTGTGTGTGTGTGTGTGTGTGTGTGTGTGTGTGTGTGTGTGTGTGTGTGTGTGTGGTGTGTGTGTGTGTGTGTGTGTGTGTGTGTGTGTGTGTGTGTGTGTGTGTGTGTGTGTGTGTGTGTGTGTGTGTGTGTGTGTGTGTGTGTGTGTGTGTGTGTGTGTGTGTGTGTGTGTGTGTGTGTGTGTGTGTGTGTGTGTGTGTGTGTGTGTGTGTGTGTGTGTGTGTGTGTGTGTGTGTGTGTGTGTGTGTGTGTGTGTGTGTGTGTGTGTGTGTGTGTGTGTGTGTGTGTGTGTGTGTGTGTGTGTGTGTGTGTGTGTGTGTGTGTGTGTGTGTGTGTGTGTGTGTGTGTGTGTGTGTGTGTGTGTGTGTGTGTGTGTGATTTTTAAAATTTTCTTCTCGGTGTGCATGTAATATCAGAGATGAAATGTTTGCTCGCGCAGGATTTTTTTTTTCCCATATCCTTTACAGGACATCGCTGTCAACACCAGCATCTTTCAGCTGTATGTTGATTTCTTGGCAAAATTACGCTCACTAGTTTGCCATTGCTTTCTGAGCGGCTGGCTCATACCCCGTAAGTTACCGATGCGATTCGAACTACTGCTGATTCTCACCGTCATCACGCTACCTACGAGAGTATACGAGATTACGGAGAAAGGTCGCTAACCTCTAAGCCACGAAGCCGGCAAAGCCTACAGTAATAATACGACAGTTGCATGTCCGCTTTTATGGGACGACGCAATCAACCCCAGCATTTTTGTGGCTGTTTGTACTTGTCTACGCATTTGCTTCCAAATCGTTTGCGGCTGATTTTGAAGCCAGTATGTCAGTATTGTGAAACTGTGTTCGCCACCTATCAGCCACAGATGCCGGTTAAAGAAACAAGAAAGGGCAAAATAACACATAATGATGTTAGTCAAAAAGAAAACCCTAACCTGCTTAGTTCGCGGCGATTGCACTAGCCAGGCGGCCTTAATTCCTCAGGCTCGAAACTCCCTGTCCTACACCTTAAGGTACTTCAGGCAGTAGATGACAGATGTTAGGAAACACGTTGTTGCAATAGCAGACTTTATCACTGTTAGCTAGGAAAATGTCTTGGCCGCGACCACCAGCAGACGGCGCTTCACAGAAAACAGTATCACACAGATACAACGAGAAGCAAGAGGATGACCCGCAACGATGTCTAAACGGCATAACTAGGGCAAACAATACATTTATGTATTTGAATATCGACGACATAAACAATAAATTGCACAATTTATTGCAAGGCATATTTTGTTGCTTCTCGCCATTTGCATACTACAAAATCCCCACAACAAAAACTAAAGCAATGAGATAAATCATTCAAGCTGAAATATGCACCACACATTCGCACACTAATTTAAATTGTCTGCCAAGGAAATTTTAAACTGATTGTCGGGATCTTTTTTGATTGTACAAAGGTGGCTTTTTGATATGAATAGGAGTGGCTTCCGGAGCCTATAACATTATTTATACACATTTTTATGAAGCACAGATGGCTTTTTGATATGAATAGGAATGGCTTCCGCTGCTTATAACATTTTTTATACAAGTTGTTTTTTTATGAATTATACACCAGAGCTCGAACTAAACCTCTATTCATATTCAAGACAAACGGGGAACGATACAAGAAAGAAGAAGTTTAATGTGCGTTTGTATTTGCTATCAAAGCTGACATTTGTGAATAATGCAGCACATTGTGCCTCTTTTGTTCTCCCCAGAGAAAGCAGTAACTAAATTACAGTTGGACAGCATCGATATTTCCCGGCGGCACCTCTCCTTTGCCAGCGATCAGCATGTAAGTATAAACTGCTCAATGTCTCCTTTCTACTCTGACGGCATCTCAGACATTTGTATCACAAAACACAGAGATATCAGTTGCAGGCGGACCTTTGACACCCTTGAATTCACGAAATTAGTTGTGTATGCATTCAACTCCAACATTTATTGGTTATTTGTATTTACTAAGAAATGTATCGCTCAGTGGTTTATCATTACTTTCTGACTTTCTGAACGGTCCTCGCTCATACCATCTAAATCAGTGGTTCTCAGCCGGTGGGGATTTCCCCCCCCCCTCCCCCCAAAGGGAAAATTTTAGGGTTTCCAGGGGGAAATTAAGATTATTTCAAGATCGCATTAATACAAGAACCAGTTACTTGATATTTTTTTTCCCTCTAAATTTTACGGTTCTGTACTTCTCACCGTAATGAAATTCGTTTTATAACGTAACTAGACATGCAAATCACGTTTTATGTAGATGCCTGGACTTGTTCTAGTATGTGTTATTAAATTTAGCTTCCATTTTTATGTATACCGTGTAAGGGTGGGGAGGGGGATTTATAGGGAAATTCGAAAGGGCGGGGGGGGGGGGGGGGGGAAATGACGTTCTGAACATATGGTAATGGGAGGCATGAGCCAAAAAAGGTTGAGAACCACTGATCTAAATCAACGCAAAGCAATCTGCTTCTAAAACGGCTGCGGCTGATTTCGAACTCCCGGTATGTGGGGGGATTGTAAAAATGCGTTCATCAACCCCTAAGTCACAGACGCCAACATTTAAAAACAACAAGCAAAATAACGGGAGGAATAAATTCACGCGCATTGATCTGCACTGATATAAGTAAAGGTGTGAAGTAGAGGTTAACAGGTATGCTAGACCATGTTAAGATTTAAAGGTCCAAGTATATCGGGGTAAACTACACTTTTTTGTTTGTTTGTTTGTTTGTTTTGAACAAGCCGCTGTTGTTGCTTTGAGGGTGATAGAATCAGTTCTGTTACCCTCGTGTTTACACTTTTTCTTCTTCTGTTGTTCTTTCCTAAACCTATGGATGTTCGAACATCACGAATGATGAGGACCATTCATTCATTGCATCTTTTGATTTGATGAAGAACGAATGACTTGCGCTTTAGTTTGGATTATAGTGAGGTAGTGGTCGCGCAACTCCATCGACCTCACTCTCTCGTCTGCGTCCATCTGGTTCCAGTGGCGAGCATGGCAAGACGACTGGAGACGAACACAGATGCAGTGGACGTTAGGCTGCCACGGCCAGTTATCCCTGTATATAGCGACTCAACGGCCCTTCCGTCATTCCTATGATTTTCAGTTTTAAGACAAGCGTAGCGACAAGCAAATGAGCGTATGATTACTGATAGGATCAACCAGATATCCATCGCCTAGACGGACTGACCGCCAGAACAGACCACATACACATGCGGCTAGCGAGAAACTGCCCACAGAAGATATTGCTCGTCTAAGTTGCGAACAAATCTCCCGATTTACGGCTGAGCCTCATCAGCTCGCAATGCATATGGCCACTGACAGGACAGACGTTCATGCACACGCAGGCCAAGAGTAGCATCGCTAAAGCGCGCCCTCCCGGTACAAGGTGATACATGCAAAACCACTGGACGCCTACCGACGAGCTTTCAAGCTACGCCGGCAGGACTGACCGAAAAGCTATACCAGCTTACTGACTGCAGGCCCACTACTCATCGAGAGAGAGAGAGAGAGAGAGAGAGGGAGAGAGAGAGAGAGAGAGAGAGAGAGAGAGAGAGAGAGAGAGAGAGAGAGAGAGAGAGAGAGAGAGTGGGCGGGCGCTTATCGAGACTTTATCGAACTGTCGTACAAATTTGTTCTTTTGCCCGCTCAAACCACGACCCTGGATGCACGATGCGGTTACATTCTCGAAACGCCTGCCTCGCTAACTTGCATTGGCTGGGAAGATCCCATTTTGGTGCACCTCACACAGCCATCCGAGACAACGACCCAGCGCTTGATTGTTCTGTGATTTGCACTGCAAATTTTGGCATATGAAATAGACCTGCTTGCCTGGAAAAGAGGAACTATAGAGGAAGGTGTACTGGGGAAGCGGAGAATATGAAGATCGGGGCGTAGATGGATTCTAGATGTGATAGAACATTTATACATCACAATAACAAAGGCAAGGCATTTGGCTTAAGGTAGAGCTACGCCTCTAAAGACTGTTATGGGGGGGGGGGGGGGGGAGCGGGGAAGAGTTCTGCCCAGGACGCTCCAGATGTGAAGTTAAATTTGTGGTCCAGAGCTTCCAACGTCGGCAGATTTCTTGGGTTTGACTTCCTTACTGTTTGTCTGCTTCCAGTCTGCTTGCAGATTCTTGGTTTTGTGTCTTTCTTATTCCTGTCCGTTGACAAGCCCGACTTGTGAGCCCCTGCCAGTAGCTGTACTTCAACGCCAGTAATTTTTGGGATGTTTGAGACAATGCATTACCGAGGCAGACAACGGGAACTGGTCCCCCCCCCCTCTTTCCCCTCTCGCTTTGAACTCAAGCGTAATCCATACACGTGCTACTACTTCTAGTGCACTGGTCTGATTTGTGCGTGTGGATTAACTTTCCCTATTACCAGTGTCCCTCGCCATCAGACGAACCCACTCCGGCTTCAGGGAGTACTTTTAATTTGCGTACCCATGTCAAGAACAAGAAGTCAACATTGTAGTCCAACTGACAGATGTAGGGGATGAATCCGTTATCTCGGTATCAGCACACTGAAAGTTTAAAAGCAAGCGCTCTCACACATTCGGCCCTGCTAAACCTCTAGAACAGGTGCTGAAGTCACAGGAACCACCAGTTTGCACCAGCAACTGCAATAGCGTACCGCCCACCATAGTTTTTAACACCTCACTCACAGACTGCAGCTGGTCCTGTGCACTTACACAACAGACAGTCAAACATATTCCACAAGATTGCACATGAAGCTGAAGAAGAAGAAGAAGAAGAAGAAGAAGAAGAAGAAGAAGAAGAAGAAGAAGAAGAAGAAGAAGACGAAGAAGAAGAAGATGATGATGATGATGATGAAGAAGAAGTTAGTCAGTCAGTCAGTCAGTTAGTTAGTCGCGGTTCCAACTTCACAGCACCGTGTGCATAACGCCGTCGCCAGAATGCCAACACAATAGTCCTCCACGAAACGTACAGTTCATCTTTGATGGAAGCGGCAGTCATGTTCCCATCTGGGTGTTTTTCTAGATGTTCACCTACACAGTCTAGATATTTCTAGATGCTGTTTGTTCCTTGTCTAGATGTTTTCTAGCCATCTACGCCATTTTATACGAACATGCAGTTCACGCCACAAACATCCTCGGACAGATGTAAAAACATTTCACTGTACACAGTGCCGTCACCAGAATGCCAACACAAACGTCCTCCGCGAAAATACATTTCATTATCGATGGAAACAGCAGCCACTAGAAGACCAGCAGCCACACATTTCTGGATAAGGCATAAACCGGTCAATTCTGCGACACAGCCAGCCGCCATTTGCTCCGAACATGCAGTTCACGCTCCAAACAACCTCGGGCAGATGTAAAAGCATTTCACACGAAATTCACAGCTCACATTGTCGCGCCACGCACTCAACTCAGTAGCAGGGCAACGGAACTATACACTTCCAGTCCAACATGAGGAAAATGCGAATCCAAACGGTAGCCACGAGCATAAACACTTAAAAAGTCGCTTAAAAGTCGACAGGGTCGACTTCATTGCTCCGGGATTTTATCCCATATGGCTCGGTCTCTTTCCGCAGCACGGAAAGCGTCGCACAAAGCACGAACTCCGTAGCTTTTAGCGACGACCCATGGGAGTCTCCGAAACATTTAACTCGTAAACCGAAGGACACGGCCCGGAATCGAACCCACAACCTTCGGCTCACGAGTCAAACGTCAAACGGCTTGACCACTTCGCCACAGAGACTCCTTTGCATAAACACTCCTTTACCGTTTCAATGCTTATCCTCCATGTTCGCGACCGGAAGAAGAAGAAGAAGAAGAAGAAGAAGAAGAAGAAGAAGAAGAAGAAGAATAAGAAGACTATGAGGATGGTGATACACAGTTATCAGATTTATGGTGAAAAATAGTCACTGCATCGGGCCAAGCCCGCCAGCACCCAGTCTCTTCCAGCAGACGTTGAAGAATGTGGGTGCTGACTGTCCCTGTTGCGATTTGGTAAGCTACATGTCAGAGCCTTCCTCATCTGCGTGCATTGGGCCTTAATGGAGAATAATCATTATAAGATGTCTCACCGTGCACCAAGATGTCATGCCACGGAATATCCCCTCTGTCGTCAGCGACCTAATGACAGGTTACTTTAAAACTGGCATATCATATCGCGAGTCTCCGAGTCTCCGTGCTACTCCGTATGTCCCGTATAATAGATACTCAAAGAATGAACTAAAGAAGGAAGGAACAAACTTTATTTTCAAAGGGTTGAGAATTGGGACACTCGGCCCCTGTAACATTCTATTCTATCACGTTCTTTCATAGACTATTTCATCCATACATCACTTATGAGACTAACCGAGAACAACAACAACAACAACAACAACAACAATATGCATTTTAAAGGCATGGCCAATGTGCAAAATAAATACATGATTCACCAATTTCAATTATTGGTGTAGCAATTGTTATTAGCTATGGGCGGCATATTGTACAACCAATAGGGGACTGACTGTCATACTAGGGTTGCATTATTATTATTATTATTATTATTATTATTATTATTATTATTATTATTAGGGGGGAGGTATTCTTACTGAGATAGTTTTCGAGCGATTGTATGTAAAAAGGTTCCCTCAAGAATACGAGAGGAGGTAGAAACTGATAGTGAACAATAGAAAGAAGGATGCAGGCACATCGTCTCCCGTATTTTACCGGGACTGTAGAGGGGATATAAAGAACAGTATACGAACGTTTCACCTATAGCTTTCAGTTCTTTCTATTGTCAACTTTTTTTCTCTGTTGTTTTCTGTAAGTGCCAATCAATATCCTTGTATTTGTTGCTCATGTTCTTCCTCAAGTGTTCCCTAGTGATGGATGATCGGATGTTGATGTAGAATTTAGCTTCACGATCTCTGAAGATGAACCAGGAAACAAAATAAACAGATGGAGCAAGAACGAAACTAGAAACGCAAATACAAGTTAATGAAGTAGGCAGACAGGCGTTGGAATGTTACAGTGAAACAACACACAGTTAATACTGGAAACATAAAAATGGACGCTGAAGGTACAGGTAATCCCACAGCGTAGATATCGTTGGAATTTGAAGAGATAGCAGTGCTTGTTACACACTAGGTCGTTGCATGTATCATATTGGCACAGTGTCTAGAGGTTTATCAATACAGTCAGTGGTCTAGGGTCGAAACTCCCTTAGAACCAGGATGCATTTCCGGTCACTACAACCGGTGTCAACTTAACCGATTCAGTGCCAAACAGAAAAGTAGGTTTGGACAAACATGGTACACAATCAAATGAACAAGTATTATAATGTACATTTTCATTCACTTAGCATTACATTTGAGGGTGCCGATAAACGAAACAAATAACTTACGATGGATGACCACGATGATCTTAGTATGGCGATATATATCGCCTTCTGTCCGAATGGGACAAAAACCAAATGGGAAGTCACAGTTGGCGATATACAGGGCGTATTTTAATGACTGTGCAGTGTTTGAAAATATTGCCGGTCCCAGTTTTTGTATTCACCCTCTATAAAGTTCCTGCAATATAATAGGTAAAGTAAAGATCTTGGACCGCAATTTTTCAAACACTGCACAGTCATTAAAAATACACCTTATACATCCTTCGGCACTGAATCAGTTAACATACAAAAATAAAATTAAAATTGTGCTGAAGCAGTCCCCTCTCTAGTCTGTGATGTGATAGGGCATTGTTCTCAGCCGGTGATATCCCCCCCCGGGGGGGGGGAATTTTGGGTTTGGGGGAACTTAATGAGGAAAATTAAGTGATGACACAATGTCTTTACTAATTTCTCCATCGTACTTGAGGGCGGGGAATATGGGAAATACGGGGGGGGGGGGACGTTAAATAGTCAAATTGCGAGGGTCTCTTGTTGTTTTGGGCCTTTGAATAAGGTATCCCCTCCTTGTAACGACATGAACCTGTCAGGCGTGCTGACGACATTATCGGCGCAGCTGCCTACCGTCTTCGCTAACTCTGGTAAATTGGGCAGCTGGGGGTGTTTTCTTGGAAGCAGAAAAAGCCAACAAGAAGTTGGCCGGTCACTCGGACTCATTACATCAGAACATATGCCACAGTTTGTGTCTGCCGCGGCAGTCAACTTCAGCTGTTTCTAGGTCTTCATAGTCAGACTACTTGGCAAACTACATATTACCCCATTGTTACTGGGTTTGACCCCAGAGCCATGTTAGTCATGCGCGTGTGTGTGTATGGGGGTGTATGAGGGGAGAGGGGGAAGGGGATGTGCAAATAACTCCCCCCCCCCCATACACTCGCTTTGAACTCAAGCGTAGTCCATACACATGCGTTAGCTTTCCCTATTACCAGTGTCCTCTCCAATCAGGCGGATCCACTTGGACTTCTGAGGTTCTTTAATTTATGTCCCCAATGCAATGACGGAAAGTCAATATTTAAGTCCAGCTGACTGATGTGTAACTTGAACACACTACCCTGCCCATCTGTATACCTGAAGCTTTAGCGCTAGCGATTTAATCCTTTCGGCCACGTAGACCTCCTGTCCCGGACTGTATCCTGACCTAATTGATGATAAACGACTGCGCAGACCACAGCGTTCCTGTCACATCTCAGATTGTACGGTTTCGGAGTATCCATTGAGACATTCAGTTTCCACTTGTAGCCGATGGTGCAAACATGAATATCTTACGGTTGTTATTTTTGTATTGCATAATTGCACAATCAAACATACACACTTGTGCAGAAGACAGAGACAGATGCACGCCTAAGCGCGCGCACACAGAATAATCCGTGATGTATAAAAACCGGTACAGTCAACCGATCGATCAAACAGTCGCGCGCACGGGCGTGTAGATAGACAGGCGACCTGCCGATAGACAGATAATAAATAGACAATAGAGAGATTTACAATTATAGTTAGACAGGCAAACAGATAGACAGACGAAAAGATTGATTAGTGATGGATGGGTGGAGAGTGGGCGGGAGAAGTGGGTGGTTGGATGGATCTGTGGATAGACAGAGAGGCGGGTAGACGGATATACAGGCTGACATGCAGAAAGCTAGACAGAAAGGCTGATAGATCGGCCGGCAAAGGACAAACAGACATGGTGGTGCTTTGATTTTTGGCACATGGCCTGGTAATGGCGACTGAGTGAAGATATAATTCATGACGTTTACAGTAAAAATCTTCTGCGTTACCACAGTATGATGCTGGCACCCCCGCGAGTGTAAGCGCGCCCACCGCATTGCTATGTGCGTGCAATTATCTAGAGTGGTCGTGTCCTCTTTAGACTTTAACAGATGTAGAATTGCAACATCCCCCATAATCAATACAGTACTAAGAATGTCTTGGCGTCATATAGCGGACAAGGAGGAAAGCAATCCGGATGTTTGCTTCACTTAGTTCATTGCTTCCGCGTGGTTTGCAATACGGTCATTACTTTTACGTTGTTCATTACTTATACATGGTTCATTATTTGTACGTGGTTCATTACTTTCGCGAGGTTAATTAAATTCACGCGGTTTATTACTTTCAGTTTTTTCTCCATTAATTTCAGTTTGTTCATCACTTTCACGTGGTTCCCTTATTTTCGCGTGATTCATTACTTTCGTGAGGTTTATTACTTTCACGAGGTTCATCACTCTCACGCCGTTTCTTACTTTAACGAAGCCCCTTACTTTCGCGAGGTTCATTACTTTCAGTTTGTTCACTAATTTCGCGTAGTTCTATAGTTTCATTTAGTTTATACTCGTACTTTTCTGTACTCACTTTACGTTCACTTGGTTGGTTGCATTCACTAAGTTCATTGCTTTAACATGTGCTTAGTTAAAACCACTGGTAAATTCTAGAGCTACCACTCAGGATATGACAATTGTTTGCGTCGACAAACGATGAATTCTGAGGACGCCTTTTCCAGTGGTACCAAATCACACCTTTACATTATCGGATGGTCTTTTGGAAATTGCCTTCTTCTTTAGTTGCTCACGACAATTATTATATTGTAATAACCTCGCTTCAGAGGTCACAGATTGTGAGAATTGTATGGATTTTGTTTTGTCCTGGCCATGCGGGAGTGCGGGGGAACGAACAGGCTGATAGGCTGGCAGGGAATGCATCTCTTGGTGGTCGATTATCTATGGACAAGGGAGAGGTGATCGTGCGCCTGTGGGACTAGTTGGAGAAGGTGGAGGAACAGATTGAGAACCCGTATGTGGAAAGGATGAGATTGCGGGGGATTGGCAGGAGTTCTGGTAGAGCCTCAAAACTGAGAGGGAAGAACTTTCAATCAGATAGCGGTGGGAACGGTTAGTAGTGAGTCTCTCCGTTGGCTGTTGAAAAAGGGGAGGAAGCGGTGGGAACGATTAGTAGTGTCTCCTCGTTGGCTGTTGAACAAGGGGACCTGAGTGCAAGGATGTCGGTTCTTAACTTACCTCATCTCAATAACACGGTCACTGGCAAGCTAATTAAAACACAATATTGCATATTCTTTGTGGGACGTTGCCATCAACCTGTCATCGTCTTGCTCATGTCTAGGTATCTGAGCTCGGGTTCACACAGGCAACAATAACTCCGTTCAATATGATATCGAACATTTATTGTATTTCAATATACAGTGCGTTGGCGCAGTGGGTTAACAATCCCGCGCTATGTTACATATCACAGATAGTTAACATCGTCATACATGGTTATCATAAACATTCTAGCAAACTATCTAGCCTATGTCTATATATCTATTGATATCTATTGAGTCCCTCTAAGGCAGGCCCTGTTGTCTCTCTGAAGTCCGTCTGTCCTCTCCCGGTCCACACGTGTCCCAATCCGACACGGGTGGTAACTCTGTCCGAGTTCCTCGTGGACCCCGCAATAGGCGGGCCACATCAGTGTCCACGGGACCATGGACTCAATGACCAGTCCTTCGAGAAGGCTCTAGATTACTCTGGCCTCGAGTGACTCACTTCTATCCCTTGGGCGGGAGTTGCAGCCCTTTAATTAATATCTATAAATGTGAGGCGGTGACACAAACCCCAACCCCAGTCTAATTCTCGAGGCAGTTTTTTTTTTCAGCAGGGGGAACAAGGGGACCTGAGTGCAAGGATGTCGGTTCTTGGCTTACCTCATCTCAATAACACGGTCACTGGCAAGCTAATTAAAACACAATATTGCATGTTCTTTGTGGGACGTTGCCATCAACCCCAACCCCAGTCTAATTCTCGAGGCAGTTTTTTTTTCAGCAGTTCGCCAGTGACGGCTCCGTGGTGAAGTGTTTACGGACGGAGTTCGTAATCCGGCATACCGCGTTGGAAACACGGCTGTTGGCGATTTGGCAGCAGACATCCTTGTGTTGGTTTTGTTTTAACGAAATGGTATGGGTGCTTGTCGTTCAGAAAGCAATGGCAAACTACTGAACGTAATCTTGCCAGGACATCACAAACAGCATAATATTGCTGGGGTTGACTGCGACGTCCTGTATAAGGATATGCAACTAACTTTTTAAATAGTTCGCCATTGTTTTTTTTTAACAAGAAGTCAGCGTTGTAGTTCAACTGACCGGTTTGGGGGATGAAACGCAGTAAGCTCGGCAAACTAATAACTTTTAACAAATAATATTTTAATGCAATATCTGGTGGTTAATAACACTTATTTTCCATTAAACTATTGCAATGTAATGTTTACTTGCAAATGTGACGAATTGTAGCTGGATGCATGAAACTGTTAATTATCCTGACTGTTTCAATACATAGAAAATAAGATCTCACAGAAAAACGTGGAATCGTAATTTCCATTTAGAATAAATTCACTCAACTACAGTGAGATACAAGTGTAGAGAAAACAAGAAAGGGGCGTCTATTTTTAATTGTTTGCTCACCAAGAAGATAAAATTAAATTCTAAAGATATGTGAAAAAGTGAAATTGCTCTAACAAAATTCCAAGAACTCGGAAAGACTTTCAAAACTCCGCGATAACTAGATTGTTTACACCCGGAAGTGAAGATTCTCGAGGGAAAGTGTGCGCACGATTTCCCCAAGTGCTGATTGGTGCACGTCTTGCATATTTTTTTTCATATGATAAAAGTCGAGAGATTTTCAGATTGTAAGAGGAAAATTCCAGACGTGTTCAAAATTGTATAAATTCACCCAGGACATTATGCGTCGTGTGAAAAAATGAGGACATGTCTGGGAAAACAAGGATGGCTAGCAGATCTAGACAGGGGCTTCTGTTTGCTGTCATTGCTAAGATAACAGTGTTATTTTCTGTTTCTGATGTCCTTTAATGAAGATGATTCACGAAAGCCTCTTTGATTTGTTGGTTGATTAGTTGGTTGTGAACCGCCTGTTAGTCTGTTTTAACTCTTTCATACATCCAGCTACAATAAAAAAAAATAGAGAGCTTCTGTTGGATTTTTCGTTGGTGTGGTTATCTGAAAGATCAGCTGGGTCCGAGCCCTATGGAATCGTGTGTGGTGCAGAAGAATGGATAGATCATAACGGTTGGGAGAGAATGGTGCTGCAGGTAGTGACCTGAGGATCTGTCCCATACTAAAAATTCAGATTAAAAGCCAGACGTACATATAATCAGATTGCTACTGGTACCGTTAGTATATGGACTCTTCTTTGGCCATTGAAGATAAGGACAGAGCACGTATGGGAGAGTCCTTTGTGCTGTGATGCCGATTCATAACTCAGCTCAACTCTTAATTCCCATGCACTGACTTACAGATTGCCTGAGCCCCGGAAAGGATTGCATTTATGGAAATCGGACTGGTGGAGAGACTACGCCCGACCCTGTACCAAAGTGCCATCGGCACGGGAATTGTGTCGTCGAGCTCTCATTCCCCTACCCAAGTACAGAGACTGGTTGGATGCCCAAGACCGGTACAAATATTTCAAACCTACCGAGGGGTATATTACTATGTCAACCCGGTCATAATCTATCTCAGAACATACACATACTGGCTAAGATGAGACCTGGGTTGCTCACGTTTTATCTCTTGGTTGTAAATATCAAATTGGAGGTCAAAATGGCCGAATGAATTATAGCGAGGTAGCGGGTTCAAAACCCGTCACCGGTTAGTTGGACTAAAATGTTGACTACTTGTCCTTGACTTAAATTACAAGTACCTCTGAAGTCGGAGTGGGTTCCGCCTGATAGCTAAAGACACTGGTAATATTGAAAGCTAATGCATACTCAAAAATCAGACCAGTGGGCACGAAATAGTAGCACGTGTATGGACTACGCCTGAGTTCAAAGCGAGAGAAAGCAAAAAAAAAAAAATATTCCACTGTCAACATACTCCCAACACAATTCTCAGAGGAATAAATAGGATTATATTCCCTCCTCTCTCTCTCTCTCTCTCTCTCTCTCTCTCTCTCTCTCTCTCTCTCTCTCTCTCTCTCCTTTCTCTCTCCCCTCCCCCACCCCCACTATCGCTTCTGCTATGGTCTGTGTTGCTGTTTTTATTGTAATTGGCGATATTGTTCCCTGGTATTCTAATCTGGCTTCTCATTATGTCTCTACGGCAAGAGTCACGACAAGTCTGCCTCGAGTATTGCTGGCTTAGAAGTGATTAGCGCTGTTTTTATGTCCATTGTGTCTCCATTGCCTTGATGATTTCACTGTTGCTTCAGACATTGTTACCTGGTTTTCTATGTTTTCTTTGTGTTGTTTCCCCCACATAGTTGCATAGTTGATGCATGTTATTTTTTATTTCACGTCCTTTGCCCGGGCTTTCATCAGTCCCAGGTGTATTTTCCAGGCAATATTACGTTCAGTAGTTTGCTAGAGTAAAAAAATGCTGGGGTTGACTGCTACGTCCGTAAAGGATATGCAACTAACTTAACTTAGTTTGCTAGAATGCGCATATCATTCTGGCCACGACGACTGTTTAATTATTTAGGATAATTTAGAAAAAGATCGATGGTTTAATTGTTCGGTTTGAGTGATCAAGGTTAATGTTGTGTACCGCATTCTTGTTTTGATATGATTCATGATTGTACTGTTACTTGAGAAACCGTTACGTCGTTTTCTTTGTTTCCATTGTTTGCGATGTTTCTTTTACCAAGATACAGGCACAGTTGATACATATTATTTGGGATGTTTATAAAAGGTCGATGTTTTAATTGTTTGATTTCAATGATGTATGTTTCTGTTGTGACCCGCCGTCTGGCTTAACTACCGTGGCTGTGCTAGTTTAGGTTTTAAATCAAACGATGGAATCGTATGTTATCTTGAATGTGTAAAACAATCTGCTGTCAGATTAAGAAAGATTGAGATTGCTGTCAGATGGAGAAAGAAAATTGGACAAAGATAACTAGTCTCTGCAGCTCATAATTCTATTATGTTCACTGCTTCCAAGCGATGGAAGTGTGATGACAGAAATACAATAAACAACAAACATTACTTTGCAAAATCTAAAGCTGTTAAAATTGTATGGATGGGAGCAGATAGAACAAAAGTACAGCTTTTCTAAGTGGGTTATACAGGCTCACCAGAGTCGATTTTGGGTGTGATATGTCAAGCATTCACATGTACTCTTCTTTCTTCGCCCTGTATTCCCCATTGGGGCATAGACTCTCTGCGAACTCACCTCAACCGAGTCCTATCCTTAGTTTCCCACTCTGCTCCGTCCATGTCCTCCCCGTATTAATTTCCGCCTCTGTTTCTCTTCTCCGTGTATGTTTATATCTTCATCTGTTCCCTTTGCCCTGTGGATTCCGGACAAAGGCATTTCTAGTTGTACTAATCTCAGATTTTCTCCGTGTGGGTCCAATCCATGTGGGTATTTTCTTCACCTCTTGGTTCCATGGTGTTTGTCTAGTTCTCTCCAAGAGCTCGCGTTGGTTCTAGTTCTCTCCAAGAGCTCCGCGTTGGTAATTGAGGCTCTGTGTATTCTCATGTTTTGTTCCTATTCCGTACTAACTTGCCGACTAGCTACCATTTGCCGCGTGTGTCGTAAAATAGATAACCCACATTTGCTGTGGATTTGGAAATGAAGCGACATTGTGGAAAGAAAGAAAGAATAAAAGTCTTAAAAGTCGAGAGAATCGACTTCATTGCACCAGGTTTTATCCCATATGGCTCGGTCTCTTTCCGCAGGGCGGCTGCTGACAGCTTCGCACAAAGCACGAACTCCGTAGCTCCAGCGAAGATCTCCAGGAGTCTCCGAGAAGAATGCACTCGTGAACCGAAAGACTTAGCCCGGAATCAAACCCACGACCTTAGAAAGAAAGACAAAGACAGACAGAAAGCAAGAAAACAGCTATCTGCCTGTCTGTCTCACCGTCCGCGTGCTTGTCTGTCTGTCTGCCTGCCTTTCTATCGAACTGAATCAATCCACCCTTCCGCTCTGATCTATCTGTCTGTCTGTTTGTATGCTGCCAGCCCAACTGAATCTATCCATTCTTCCACTCAACTCATCCATCAAGCCCGTCTGCCCGCATGTCTCCTACATCATCATTCGCAGACATATAGATTCGAACCTCTCCGCTTTACACTGGGTAAAAACAGGACTCCCTAACCGGATCTGATCCCCAGAACTGTCAGAGTACACAAGTCCCCCCCCCCCCCTCCCCCTCTCCCCCCCCCCCCCCCCCCCTCCTACACTTGGAAACGCAAATTCCTGAACAGCATGTTGACAAACGGGTTCAAGCGGACGGAGTTGATGAACGAAGCGTTCAAGTTGCCAATATGCCCTGTCAGGTACACACAATGATAAGGTCACTACACTCTCAAATACCAGCGCTGAGAGATTGTTCGCCGAAAACTGGAGGTAGAACGACTCGGCATTTTTTCGTTTTCAACGGTGTAGAGGAAGAAAACGGGCCCGCAAATCATAATCCAGACGTAGGAGTTGTAATACTTTGTGGTTATATTGGATGTATCTGTATCATTATTGACGTCTGTGTCTAAGTGGTTGTGAACTCAATTTTGCAATCCAGAAATAGCGGGTTTGTAGTAAGTCGCAGGCAGTTTGGGAAAATGTCGTTGCGTTGATTTTACAATGGTATTGGCGTTGGCTAATCAGAAAGCAATGACACACTTCTGCGCTTAAAAATGCCTAGAAAATCACAAGTCAATAAATGCTCGGGTTGATTGCTACGTTCAGTAAAGGGCATGTAACTAACTATTTGTATTTATCGTTCTCCTAAAACGACCAGGAGCAGGTGGATGGGAAGAATTTCGAACAATAAACTCATAAACCTTGTCTTTAAACGCCTGCTTAGAATTATAATGAGAGGAACAAGACGGAAAATAAAGATGGGAGTTGGTGTGGATTTGTGGAAGAACAGGGCACAAATAATGCATATACACCTTACGAATCATACATACACAGTCATTCCCGTGTGTTGCCGGGGCCCATAAGGGAAGCAAAGAATATCAACACTGTAGCCTACCATGCATGTCGTAAGAGGCGACTAAGGAGGCTTAATGGTTCCGTCGCTCTGCTACTGAGTGAGTTCGTGGCGCGACACTGTGAGCTGTGAGTTTCGTGTGAAATGCTTTTGAATCTACCTGAGGTTTTTTGGAACGTGACTGCATGTTCGGAGTGATGGCAGGTGGCTATGTCCCAGAGTTGACCGGTTTTTGTCTTATGCAGAAATGTGTGGCTGCTAGGCTTCTGGTTGACTGCCACTGCCATCAGCGATGAACTGTATTTTCGTAGACTGTGTGGGTGAACATCTAGGAAACATTCAGATAGGAAAATGACTGCCGATTCCATCAGAGATGAACAGGGTGTTTCGTGGGGGACTGGTGTGTTGACATTCTGGTGGCGGCATTATGCACAGTGTATCTGTGCAGGCTGTTGTTTGTCGAGACTCCTGTCTTTTCCACTTTTCACATTAGGCAGTGGGGAGCGTTTTGTGTGATATCCACTGGCACAGGAACGGAGAATAATGAGGACGACCCGTTGCTGTGAAGTTGGAACTGCGACTAACTAACTAACATACACAGTCAGATATATACTTGTGCTTTATAGAATATACGTGCTGTATAGATTATACAAAGGATTCTGAAAAAGTAAACCATCATGAAATGATTGAAATGTTGGAAGATATTAACATTCATGTGAAAGAATTCAGAATAATAAAATATTTACTGGGAACAAAACGCCTGTGCCATAAATAATAATATGAATAACTTCATTAAAATACCAGACGGTAAAGAGGATTCCAGGGCTGTTATAATGTATGCCTACTTCACATGCATCATGTAGCAGATCCTTTGTATAACTTCGCTCTCATCACAGCGCGCCGAAAAGCCTCTAGGTCTCTTGCCATTTCTCCCGCCCCAATCACCCTCATGCCTAAGGTCTCTGCAGTGTGATGTGCCCATGCTCGTGCTGGTTGACCCCTGCCTTCTCTTTATGGAACCATGTCGTCCCTGTTCTTTTCCGGTAACCGTGAGATCAGTCACCTGAAATATAGACGTAATACGAGTGCGAGTCAATAAGTAAGTCACACAGTTCTATGGGATGGCAAGTAAATGTAGTTGGTGTTTTTATACAGGTTTCATTAGGTGACAGCAACCTCGAACTTTATATTCCCGTTTGTCAGGTGGCGCTAGGTGTCTCATGCGCATGCGCAGCGCATAAACAAAATGGCGACTGTGCTTACGGAGTGAGCAACGTGCTGTTGTGTGTTTTTTTGTGGGCAAAACGATTGCCTGCAAAGGACATTCATAAGGAAATGCTTCCTGTTTATGCTGACAAATTTTTGTCCCGTAAAGCGGTGCATAGCTGGGTAGAAAACATCCTTCTTCGCCTTGTGTCCAAAAATTCAACGTTAAGCCATCAGCAGGGAGGGTTATGCTGACAGTGTTCTGGGATTGTCAAGGAGTAGCTTTTAACCAATTTCAAGAAGAAATGTGACAATGTGAATTCTGAATCGTACTGTGAAGTTCTATCTATGCTTCATGATGCTAATTCGAAGAAAACGTCCATGGACTGCTGACTAGAGGAGTGTTACTTCTTCAGTGACAATGCCAAACTACATACAGGCTCGATTAACTCAAGAGAAAATTAACCAACTAAGGTGGGAAGTTCTGGAACATCCACCTTACAGTCCCGCCTTAGCCCCTACCGATTTCCACCATTTTGGTCCACTGAAAACCCACCTTGGCGGGAGACATTTCGCGAATGACGCCGAAGTTGAATGTGAAGTGAAAACGTGGTTTAGAAAACAGAGCACGCAGTTCTATGCAGCCGGGTTGGGAGGATTGATAAAACGATGGGATAAGTGCAACAGTGTTGATGGAAATTATGTTGAGAAATTAAGGGACAATGTATGTATAAAAATAAACCTGGTTTCAAGTCGTTATCATATTTAGTTATTTTTCTACAGCCATTTGTGACTTACTTATTGACTTCTTCTCGTCGAAAGGTGTAAGTCGTCAACTCCAGAAACAGGTTTTCGTTTTAAAGACGTCGTGTCCTACATACAGAGCGTAGTCTTTGAGTGCCGAAAACACCATACCCGATCTTATAGCCGACTTGCCTGTGTTGTTATATCCATCATGCAAAGGCATCCAACCGCGGCTTGGCAATCACCCTTACAATCCAGTAACTGCTGACGTTTAAAAGAGCGCTTGTTTGTAAGGTATACTCCAAATGTATCCCATCACCTGAACTGTATGCATGCAATAAAAGAAGAGATATGTGTGTAAACCACACACGAAGAGGAACGCCTAGCGCGAGAAATAGAAATGTGTTGAAGAAATCAGGCATTCGCACATAACTGACAAATAACGTGGCTGTCTATGAAGCTGTTGGTTCTGAGTGTCTAGGACGGAGCACTCAAATCATGTCCCACTTGTGAACTTTTTTGGGGTCTCAGCTTAAAAAAATGGGATGACAGAAGTCATGGTAATATCTAACATACCATGCCAAAATGTACAATTAAAGTCAGTGGTATTAATATGGTCAAAATATTAATAACTTGTCGATACTGTGGATAAGGGGTGTGAACGCGTTTCGCTTCACAACTTCCCGAAATACTGATCTGGAAGTAGATATTTGTAAGCTTACCGTCTTGCGTTGATTTCGATGGTATGAGCGTTGGTTGTTAGGAAAGCAATGGCGAACGACTGAATGTAAAGATTGACTAGTAAATTACAAACAATAATTTTAAAAAAATCCTATGGTTGAAAGTGACGTGGTATAAAGGACATGCAACGAACTTTAATCTAAATAACTGACGTTTTCCTGACGACACTGTCTTGATGGCAAGCAACCAGGAACTATGGGGAATAGGAATTTAATTAGTGGTTACAGACAGTCACACATGTTTGTGGTGAGCCGGACGTTGTCTTTGTACTGGAGGAGAGATAGCCGCGTAAGAGCTTTTAAGTGCATAAAGGATGCCAGACCAGGATGTGTACTGTCCGCTGATTTGTTTTCATTATAAAATGAGCTCTGTCGAAAATATGCCAACGATTACGTTTGATGGTCATAATATGAATAGCTTACGTTATGATGACGATACCGTCCTGATAGCAACCATTTAGAACGGAATACGGGGATTGGTAGATGCAGTTGTTGTGTGACATCATCTTGAATAATGAGAAGACGGAAGTAATGATAATATCAAGGTAATGGATCATGGCTAAATACATGTCCAGTTAAAGTCAGTAGTGTTGATGGTACTTCAAATGTTGGATATTGAAGAGGGTTGGTTATTAAAGACGATAAAACAAAGAAAATGGATATATGAGAGTTTGGAGAGAACAATAATGGAGGGGTGTATGCCTGGGAAGAGAAGAAGAGGAAGGCCAAAGAGAAGATGGGGGGGGGGGGGGAGGATGTGGCGGATGTGTCAGAATCTCTGTCTCCAACCGAGATGCAGTAACATCGTTACGCCCGCCAGGCGAATAGTCTCCAACCGGGATGCAGTAACATCGTTACGCCCGCCAGGCAAGTACCAGTTACCTGCCCGCAGGTTGCTGGCTGACGTGATAGTCAGCGGTCAGGCAAGGACAAAGCAAGACGCACGCAGTCCTCGTGAAGCCAATCCACAGGGCAAGCACTGTGCGGGGAAACCGGCAGACGGCTTGGGAACTCGGACATGACAAGACGTGTGGGTTGAGAAAGGCTTCGTGTAGTTCTGTGCCCGAAAGTCGAGTGCTTGTATATCTTGTGAGATAGACTGTGAAGCTGTGGGCTTTGTCTGTAAGTGTACTGATGTATTGTATATGTATAGTAATGATCATCACATGCCAAACTAGATCGTATTGCATGTGAATTGTAAATAAATCCATTGAACTTAGTGTCATTGTGTGTCAAGTCCAATCATTTTGTACTTGTACTTGTCTCACATATGTTAGGTCCAACGAGCCAGGTTTAAGATCCTGACATGTGTGAACGTGGAAGGCTCGTCCTCTTAGATTGTTTGAACGTGGAAGGCTCGTCCTCTTAGATTGTTTGAACTTATAAACGTGTAAAACATCGGTGATTGTGCAACTTGTCGCCATTTTGAACTTGTCGCCATTTTGACCTTGTCGCCATCTTGTAAACATGATGTCTATGTCCTTACTGAATGTCATCGTGATGTAAGTGATGTACCATCATAGTTTGTAGAGTGTTGAATATATCTAGATTGTATTTGTGAAGTTAGTTGTGGAAAGCAGAAAGTTTGGGAAAGAAAGCGACTTGTGATTTGAAAAAAATTGTTGACCGACGACATTACGACCTACAATTACACTCAACGCCATACAAACCTAATTAAAACTTAGTGACAAGCATACACATCACATAAAGGTAGATTCTAACTTATTTCCTCCCAAAAGAAAGCAGGTTTTCTGTTCCATCTGAAACCGTTGCCCGTAGAGGTCATTTGTCCTTGAAGTATCGACCCTACAGTTCCTAGCCCTGTTTTGAACCGTTCTCCACCGCATCCAGTACACTTGAGTATATTTTTTGTATATACTTTCGGATGCAAATTTGGGCATAAATTGTAAGTTCAATAAGATTGTAAATTTGTCACGTTACTAACACCTTGTAACAAACAGTGTGTCTAAGTACTCATTTTCATAGAAACATTCCATCATGTCTTCGTTAAACGACTTCATCGAGATGGGTTTAAAGCTAAAGTTAACTGGTGACGAGTTAACAAAGTGGAGTGAAACAAAATATTCTGAACACCACGAACGCGAGGAAAGAGCGGCTGAAAGAGCATTAAAACAGGCAGAAATCTCAGCTCAAAGTAAACGAGAGGAGCTCGAATTACAACTCAAAATTAAACAGCTTGAAGTCGATACTGCCATAAACAAAGAGTCTAAGAAATCTGAAAGACTGGAAAAAGAAAACCAGTACAAAAAGTATCAAGGTATTGTGAGAAATTATACCTCAGGTGACTGCATTGCAGCGTTCACCCAGAATTTTGAAACCTTAATGGACCACTATCAGGTCCCAGTTTCTGAATGGAACATTATTTATATGAGGAGTTTGTCAGGGGAACCTCTGAAAGTCATAGAGACCTCAGAAAAGATTACCAATATCTAAAGTTAAAAATTATGGCACATTTCATGCTAGATGAGGCAGGTTACAGAGAGCAGTTCAGCAAACTGAGTCCAAAACCTACTCAAACGTTCTCTGACTATGTCTCCGTAGTCCGAGACGTATTTACAAAATGGCTTTCAGCAGCCAAAGTAAATAAAGACTTTCATAAGTTAGAAGATCTCATCATCAGGGATAAAATTATCACATCCCTTCCATCATCATTTTCAAAATTTTTGCAAGAGAATGAATGTACGAGTGTAGAACAGATTGAGAGACGTGGTTCGGCTTACTATACAGCCAATAAACATTGTTTTGCTAGTGAGGCTACTGGTACAAACTTCGTAGCATCTGCTAACTATGAAAAACCTCGATCAGAACCCTACAATAGGCAAATAACATATAAGCCTACTTCTGAGAAATACAATCATTGTAGATTTTGTAACATTTCACACCACCAAGGTGAAATGTGTGACAAGAATCCGGCATATCTTACATACTTACAGAACTTCATAAATACTCAGGATAAGGAACGTAAAACCTTTAAAAATGCACGAAAATGCTTCCTCTGTAAAGCGTACGGCCACTGGCGTCATGAATGTAAAGGAAGGCAAATGACCAAGAAAGCAAATGCCGCCCTATTTGACAGTTCATCATCAGAGGTACGGGGTGTCAGGCATTGGTAGCACCTTTGGTAAGGATGGCTCTCATGTCCTTTCAGGACCCATCCCCCACTGGTCCAAGTCTGACACCCAGCTCGTGCCTGTGGCTCCTAGTAGCTGTCAGCATGCGACAGCGGCCACCCACCGGGCAACAGCTGTGAGAGGCTGGCTAAACCAGGCATGGGTATCCGATTTGGTGTCAAACAAAGAGGTAAACTAGGGTATGCCTACCCAGCATGTGAAGACAGGATTCGGCAGACTGCGCGGAAGAAATCATTCCTGATTCAACGGGCAAGACGGCGTTTACCTGCATTGGATGCTGGTGCTACCGATCTGACTGGGTCAATATTGCAACTCAGGTGATCATCCATCGAGAGAATGAAACTTGGAAAGTGGTGAAGATTGAACACCACATGACTTAACATACAACTTACATTTCTTATGTATTTCTATGCCAATGTACATGACAACAGAAAGGTCGCTTCTGACATGGTTAAAAGATTAACCCTTTATCTATATAGAATATGCATGAAATATAAAATCTTTCATGAATAAGCCCAGGGGGAGCGTGTCAGAATCTCTAATGTCTCCAACCGAGATGCAGTAACATCGTTACGCCCGCCAGGCGAATAGTCTCCAACCGGGATGCAGTAACATCGTTACGCCCGCCAGGCAAGTACCAGTTACCTGCCCGCAGGTTGCTGGCTGACGTGATAGTCAGCGGTCAGGCAAGGACAAAGCAAGACGCACGCAGTCCTCGTGAAGCCAATCCACAGGGCAAGCACTGTGCGGGGAAACCGGCAGACGGCTTGGGAACTCGGACATGACAAGACGTGTGGGTTGAGAAAGGCTTCGTGTAGTTCTGTGCCCGAAAGTCGAGTGCTTGTATATCTTGTGAGATAGACTGTGAAGCTGTGGGTTTTGTCTGTAAGTGTACTGATGTATTGTATATGTATAGTAATGATCATCACATGCCAAACTAGATCGTATTGCATGTGAATTGTAAATAAATCCATTGAACTTAGTGTCATTGTGTGTCAAGTCCAATCATTTTGTACTTGTACTTGTCTCACATATGTTAGGTCCAACGAGCCAGGTTTAAGATCCTGACAGATGATCCCCAGATAAGTGTATCGGACGCGGGACATCTTGCTTATGATCGAGAGGTTTTCCGGACGGTTGTTATGGGAGTGAGGCTCTGCAAAGGACATGCTAATGAATGAATGAATGAACGAATGAACGAACCAACCAACGAAGGAAGGAAGGAACGAACGAACGAACGAACGAACGAATGAATGATCGAACGAACGAGTAAGTATTGATGTGGGGCAAATTCAGAACTTCCATTACTTAGGTCGATGTGTAACATCAGATGGGAGATGTATCACAGAGATACAGAACATAATAGAACAAGCAAAACTGCATTTTATAAAATGAAGAAAACATTATGTATTAAATCTTATTACAAACATCAGAAAGAGGCAGTCATCATTTTAGGACACATCATTAGACAAAAAAACAAACAAAACACAACAAAACAGAACAAGTTATAAAGAGGCTCGGAGGGTTAAAGAAGCTCGGTGGGTCATGATAGCCAATATCCGCTCCAATATTTATGGAAAGGGAGAGATGGACGAAGACAGCGAGAGAAGATTCTTGACAGCCTTTTGTCAAGGCACACAAAGTGTCAGCACAGGATTTAGCAAGATGTGGAGAAGCATGATCTCCCACGCCAGTGGGCGAGACACTTGATGACAAGGATGTTATCTGTCTTTTCTTCTTGTGCTGATCTCGAGCGGATATTGGCGATCGTGATCCTCCGATCCTCTTTGTCATCTGATATTTTAACGAAGCTTCCCAGAATAGGTTATATATAATTTGGAAAGAAGATTCTAGCGTCGCCTATCGATTCAGCGGGACAGCTTTACAGCTTTACCCAAGTCTAGGCCTCCATCACTCAGGGATTCTTATTCATGCTGAGGAGGTGGGGACTCAGAAGGAAAGGAAAGAAGGAAGAAAAATATGAATTTATAACTGAATGAATTAAAGAATAAAGGGGGGAGGGGAGGGAGAAAAAGTACGAAAGTGGAGAAAAGAGAAAAAGAATGAAAAATTGGGAAAAGGAGGGGTAAAAGAGAAGATAGCGTGGATGGAAAACACGTTGAAGGTGAAGTTAGAAGAAAAATATGAGAAATCAGACTCTACTTGAATCAGCACAAGACGAAGAAAGAAAGAAAGAAAGAAAGAATGAACGGACGAAAGAAAGAACAACAGAAAGAACGAAAGACAGAACGAAAGAAAGAAGGAATGAAAGAAGAACGAAAGAAAGAAAGAAAGAACAAAAGAATGAAAGAAAGAAAGAATGAAAGAACGAGCGAATGAAAGAAAGATCGAACAAAAGAAATAAAGAACAAATGAAAGAACGAAAGAAAGAAAGAACAAGAGAAAGAAAGAGGGAAAAACGATTGAATTAGGAAAACGAATAAGAAGATAGAAGGCGATGATAATGATGATGAAGAAGAAGAAGGCGAAGAAGAAGAAGAATCGGTGGTATTAGTAACAGCAGTAGTAGTAATAGTGCAATCACCATAATTGGAAAGACAAGAGTACAGCTTGCATTTATTTCGTGACATAGACCAAACTGCTGAAAATATCGTTAATCAGATCTTGTTGACCAGTGCTATCACACACTTGATACCGAAGCCAACGATTTGTCGACCTCAGATATACATTCCCTATCAGTGACTATTAAACATTTCCTAATTAGTGACTTTGCACTCTCAGATAATTCGTTGCAGTGACCTAGTTTTCAGCCAATTTTGATATGTCACAGTTGATAGAACGCGAATGACTACTGGTTCAATACTGAGATATTAAAAGTTATTTGCATGTTCTTTACATGACGTCGCAGTCAACCCCAGTAGTCGTTTGGGCTGTTTGTGATGTACATGGCAGTTTTATTACGTTCAGTACTAAACTATTACGTTCATTAGTTTGCAATTGCTTTCTGAACGACCGTCGCCTCACTACCATCGAAATCAACGCAAAGAGGTATGCTTCCAAATCACCCGCAGCTGATTTCGAACCATCAACTCGGTGTGTCAGAGAGTTGTGAAACAGCATTCAATATCTATTAGGCACGGAAGACAAAAAAAAAATTATTATTGGTCGCGTGTGTAACCACTCTGGGGTCACTACTCAGTACACGGTGTACCTGACAGATACACGCTGTTTTGAAACTTCCTACTCCACTCATACACTTGCTGGACTGACAGGCATGCAACACCATACTGGACCATCATTCAGCCGATGAATTTCTATAGGTTTCACCCTTCACTGTTAAAAAAAAGAAAGAAAGGAAACGGATAACAGAACTTGCTCCTTTGGGGCATGTCAAAAGAAATGCGGCCATCTTTTAACTGTCCTTATGACGTCACCATGTGCGTGTGCATCGTGATATCACTTGCTTAAGACTTGACATCCTTAACAACAATTTTGATTGACATCCTTAACAACAATATTGACAGGTTACAAGACAATGGCATGGTTATTGTAATTTCTGTCAGACTTTTAAGGTTTTCACATGATATAACATTAGAATGAGCAGCTGCGGACTAGTAGTTAAGTCGCTGGCTGCCAAGAAAGCGATCCAGGTTTGATCCCTACCAGTGGCAGATTAGTATGGCTCTGAGGTTGGCTGAGTTTCATAAAATGGGTACAGATTAATTTTCAGAATGTTCTAGTAATTGTCTGGAAAGGCAAGACGGCGTGCAAGGGAACTGACTATTTTCATATCATGCCGTGGTCTAGAATATAAGATGGCCTAACACTTCGTACCCCAGCGGCAGAACCTGCTATGACACAGTCCTCCACGAGCGCTCCATTATCCTTCCATAGATCATTATCGCGTAGCAAGTCCTGTGCAGCACGTGGCTCTCATAACGGCCCGCCGACAAGTTGTTCTTGGTCTCCTGTCCCGTCCACCCTTATTCCTGCAGTGCCCTGTCTCCATATTCATGATGGTAGATTCCTTGTCTCTGGCCATTTCTCCTGTCCCGTCCACCCTCATTCCTGCAGAGCCCAGTCTCCATGTTCGTGCTGGTCGACCCCTGGCTCTGACCATTTCTCCTGCCTCGTGCACAGTGCCCTGTCTCGATATTCGTGCTGGTCGATCCCTTGTCTCTGGCCATTTCTCCTACCTTGTGCACCCTCATTCCTCCAAGGTCCTGTCTCCATCTCCGTGCTGATCGACCCTTGTCTCTGGCCATTTCTCCTGCCCCGTGCACCCTCATTCCTGCACGGTCCTGTCTCCGTCTCCTTGCTGGTCGACCTTTGTCTCTGGCCATTTCTCCTGCCTCGTGCACCCTCATTCCTGCAAGGTCTTGTCTCCGTCTTCTTGCTGGTCGACCCCTGTCTCTGGCCATTTCTCCTACCTCGTGCACCCTCATTCCTGCTAGCTCCTGTCTCCATCTCCGTGCTGGTCCACCCCAATTTCTTCCTCCAGTAACATGTCGTCCATCCCTGGACTTCCCAAGCCACTGAGACGTGTATTATAGCCAAAGTGTTTCAGAGTCCGAGACATAATGCTGTTAACCTGTCAGTTTTCTTCGATTTTCACATCTTGTAGAAAGCCAGTATTTTTCGTCTTTTTTTAAATCCATGACCGCGAGGTCATGGGTTAACGGGGCTATGGCTCGCCACAGGGAATGGACACCCTATGGTCAGAGTTTTGTCCTAAACCTGCGACTGGGCTTGACTGGCCTAGCAAGCCGGCAGGGGATCTTCATACTGCTCGCAGAAAAGCTGAGAACATGAAGCTCATAGACGGGTACTCTCCCGCTGTTTATACTTCACCTCGACACCGCAAGGCACAAGAGGACCACGATGAGATGAGATGAGATGAGATTCTAAGAACGTTTTTTTTTTTGTAAACTTGTGTATTTGTGATTGTTTTCTTTAGTGATTGCGAAATGGATCATGAGTAGCATCCGCATGTTGTCGCGGGAAAGATGTATGTTCTGAAACAATTTACTTTATCTGTTGTGCTGTTGTTGGGCGGTAGGTTCTTAATGCTGTTTAACCTCTGCATTATTTCGCCAGTCTACATCCGAATTCTTTTGTATGGTCCTCATTGGTATTGATTATACTGCCAAGATGTTCATAGTTTGTGACACTTTCAATTTCTTCTTTATTGATTGTGATCTATGATTGCCGCGTAGCTTAATCCGTGGACATTAGTTTGTGTGTGCCTTTCTTGTTAAGTTCCAAAAAAAAAAGATGTTGATTTTCTCTCTCTCTCTCTCTCTCTCTCTCTCTCTCTCTCTCTCTCTCTCTCTCTCTCTCTCTCTCTCTCTCTCTCTCTCTCTAACACACACACACTATCACAAATACACATACACACATAGAGAGATAGGGAGAGAGAGAGAGAGAGAGAGAGAGAGAGAGAGAGAGAGAGAGAGAGAGAGAGAAGACAAGACAAGACAAGACAAGATCATTCCTTCTAATCCCATACGGTCACACACGAAGAATCTCAACATAGAGGTGGGATTCTGTAGCACCGGATATGATTCATATTCGTGTTTATAATAACCATTTGAACCGATCACGATGTTTTACCGATTCCCATAATGGGAGCAAATACTAATAAGGCTGAAACCCATCATGCATGCCGTAAGATTCGACCAAGAACGGTTAATGTGAGATTGGCTACTTTATCACGTAGAAAACTTTAGTTGCAAAATCCAACCAGTTGTGAACAAATCTGCAAAGAAGTCCAAATAAATACAACACATATTGAATAGAATGCTCTACGAATAAGAATAAGAAAGAGGTAAACAGCTTTCTTCGGTCATGTGATGAGAAGAGAGGCATTGGAGAACATCGTGACAACTGGAAAGATCGAGGGGAAGAGAGGCAGAGGCTAACCAAGAGAAATGATGCTGGATGGATTGAGATGGTGGCATGGAGGGATATCATCAGCAGAGTTGATCCAGAACACCAAAGACTGAGATCTGTGGAGAGCCATGAACGCCTACGCCAGCTGGCAGGCACTTGATGATGATGATGATGATGATGATGATGATGATGATGATGATGATGCTCTAGGAAAGGAAACACAGTAAGTATTATCTTGGAAGCAACCGACTCCCTTTTTCATTAACAAGTCTACAAACGGCTTGAAGTGAATTGGTTGAGGACTTGTGCTGCATTGGGAGATGAAAGGCAATAGAAGAAGTCTGAAAGGCAATAGAAGAAGACTAGGACAACTAACAGGTAACAACACTGGCACTTGGTAATTTGGGTAACCGCTACTGAGTAAACACCGAGATAGTTCTGTCTCCCTGTTGTTTTCCTTCTTCTGCTTAGCGGTTGAGGTAGTGTTTAGCTGTGACCGGTGTGTTATCTTTGGAATTCCCGTGGATACGTTTGTCCTGTGAAAATAGGATTGTGTGTTTGGTTATGTAGACACAGCACCCACACATACACATAGCGGTTGTTTATATGACATATATTTATATGTTTGATGTGTTTCTTTATTGGAACCAGCGACTAAAGCAAGCTTAACAATTGCAGGTGAATACTCATACCTCAACAACTGCACGTAAATACACCACCTTAACAATGACAGAGACAGTCGATAGAATGAAAAATACTTTCACGAGCACTTATCGGCACTCATAGAGGAAAAAAGGCAGAGATTTTGACGATCAATAGAAAGAGCAGTTGTCTGAAATTTCATGAGTAATGAATACCCTCTTTGATCGACGTTCTGAAACGTTGAGGAAAGAGGTTGGGATCATAGGACACACTAGACAGATGTCAATACTGGTGTCTCAATAGCCTTTGAACGCACACATACATGCACGCACGTATGTACGCACGCACACATACACACGGGCCTATAAGACAGAGACAGTTCTGTGGTCCTATGATGCGAAAAGGGGTATTATTGGAGAACACCGGGACGACTGGAAAGATCAGTTAGAGAAGAGGCAGCGATAGACTCACAAGAACGAAGCTTTATGCTCTAAAACGATGGCCTGGGCGAGTGTCATCAGCAGGATTGATCGAACACACCAAGGACCTAGATGCGGGGATAGACATGAACGCCTCCCCTACTTGGCAGAGAATACATAAAAACTCTCTCTCTCTCTCTCTCTCTCTCTCTCTCTCTCTCTCTCTCTCTCTCTCTCTCTCTCTCTCTCTCTCTCTCTCTCTCTCTCTCTCTCTCTCTCTCTCTCTTTTGAGTACCCTTGCTTTTGAGTACGGACGGGCATAAATGGATGGAGACTGATCACCACATGGCTCGGAATACTATCCGAAGTACAGCTAAGTCCATGACAGATAATGCTGTAGGGTGTGAAGTGTCCGAACTTCACATATACTATGTCACAAGAAGATAAAGTGCATGTGACTCATCCATTTCGTTACATCTTTGCTATCCAGAAAATTCATAAAATTATGCTGTGCCTATATTACGAGGCTGGTTCTAAACCAGAACCATTAATAGTACATAAATAAAAGATTCTTTGTTGTGGGCTTTTCGAGGAAACAAGAATAGTATCCACTGTAACTTATTGAGCTTGGCGTAAGAGGCGACTAAGGATTGTCTGGCTACCCCATCTCGCAGAAGCATGTCTGAAGATAAGAGACAAGAATAACTCACCTAATCCAGATAAAAAGGGTGCTCATCTAGTAAAGCAAATAAGCAATGTTGAGAGAGGAGTCTGGGTTGCGACCTGCCTCATTTCTCCTAAGAAAGTCTCCTCAAATGTTAGAACTGATAATATGGGGAGAACATGTGGAGATCTCTGTGGAGTCTCTGTGGCTAAGTGGTCAAGCCGTTTGACTCGTGCTCCGAAGGTTGTGGGTTCGATTCCGGGCCGCACCCTTCGGTTTACAAGTTAAATGTTTCGGAGACTCCTGCGGGTCGTCGCTAAAAGCTACGGAGTTCGTGCTTTGTGCGACGCTTTCCGTGCTGCGGAAAGAGACCGAGCCATATGGGATAAAACCCGGTGCAATGAAGTCGACCCTGTCAACTTTTAAGCGAATTTTTTTTAAGGAGATAACAAAAGATGGGACAGTTTGGCATGCATTGGTTGAAGACTTATATTCTCCAATGTGAAGTAAATGGAAAAAGAAGAAGAAGAAGAAGAAGAAGAAGAAGAAGAAGAAGAAGAAGAAGAAGAAATCAAAGGCAAAAGAGTCCGCGATTCCTTTTTATCGTGACATATTGTTGATATGGTGCTAGGTTCATATTTCTTGACTAACTGGGTGGTGTGGGCGGTGTCGCATAATGTACCTCACCTCTCAGAAAATGGCTGGTACCCATGTTATGCGGCTGACCGCGGTCACTAGCCGGCGTCAAGTAGACTATCCACTACTCTATTGTGACACCTAGAGCCGCATTGGGAGGAAAGTACAGGGTGTATTTTAATGACTGTGCATTGTTTGAAAACATTGCCGGTTCAAATTTTGTATTCACCCTCTGTAAAGTTCTTGCAACATAATAGGCAAATAAAAAACTTGGACCGGCAATATTTTCACAAAGAATGCACAGTTATTAAAAATACACCCTATGTAGTCTTATCACTACTGGGCAGTGGACCCCTGTCTGCTGTTTCGGTAAGCGGACGGATAAACCACTAATCTACCAGGGCTGTCTTAAAGAAGTACGAGCATACGAAGACTGCAAACTGTGCACGTTGCAAGATTACAAGTCACACCAATTCCCCATGATGGTCACCAATAGGTGACCAATACTAACATCTTGCACGCTCCTGCTTTGCGATGTTCGTCCATCATGAATGACGTTGATCATTCATTGACAATGACCATTCATTACACTACATCTTGATTTGATGAGGAACGAATGACTTGCGCTTTGGTTTTGTATAGCGAGGAAGTGGTCGCGCAAAACCTTCGCCCCCGCTCCCTCGTCTGTGTCCGTCTGGCTCCAGTGGCGAGCATGGCAAGACGACTGGAAGGTGGACACAGATGCAGTGGACGTTAGGCTGCCACGGCCAGTTATCCCTGTTTATATTGGCTCTCGGGAGCCTCGGGCCCTTCCGTCAATTCCTTTAATTTTCAGTTTTAAGACAAACGTTTTAACAAGCAATCGGCACACTCCGACACAGTGGGTTGTTTGTCTGCCTGGAAGGAATCATCATTATCATCTTCATCATCATCATCATAAAGTATTTTAGCCATAGAGTTTGTCGCTTCATGTTTATGTATTACTTAGTTGTCTTTTTATGTGACAACGCCACATCTTCAGTTTTGAGATAGAAAGTGGTGGTTTATCATTGACTTCCAAGCTGTCTGCTTTTAGTTGCCTACTATTTTCTAATTGTTAGATTATTAGGGTAAGTGTAGCATCTTAGACCGGCTTAGCATCTTGTAGCATCTTAGACCGGCTCTGCGCCAAGAGACCGAACCATGTGGAATAATACCTGATGCAAAGAAGTCGATCATTTTGCCTTTAAACCCATCTTTTAATCTGGGCTATATGATCAGAATACTCCATGATGGAGCCAAGTCTTCAAAATTACCCAATATCATCAGCTCGTAGAAGCTAACAGTTCCCCCCCCCCCCCCCCCCCCCCCCCCGCGTTTCCATCCTGTTTCAGGATATTGCGGTCAACACCAGCATCTTTCAGCTGTATGTTGATTCCTAGGCTAGATTACGCTCATCAGCACGCCACGACTTTCTGAGCGACCGGCTCCATACTCTCATAAGTCACTTTTGCGATTCGAACCACTGCTAATTCTCGTCGCGTCACGTGACGAGAGTATTCGGGATTAGCGGAGAAAGCTGCTAACTCCTCGGCCATGGAGCCGGCTAGAAGCTAACAGTGCCGGATAGAAATGAATTTTTAACTAACCTCTACACGAATTCTGGTGTGTCAGATTGTGAGAAGGTATGTGCTGCTAGAATGATAGATAACCGGCTTAACTGTGTCGTATATACTTTTATTTTCTTTCAGTATGAAACAGAGAGGGACGATGATATTGTGGTCATCTACAACCGCGTCCCAAAGACTGGCAGCACATCATTTGCCGGCATTGCCTACGATTTGTGTACGGAGAACCGGTTTCATGTGATTCATATGAATATCTCCAGAAACCAGAGGACGCTAGGTCTGTCAGATCAGGTAAGACACAACTCGTGTGTTGTATTGTAATGGTCACTCAACTAATTAATTACATGCTATCTTAAATGATTCAGTGCCAAATAGAAAATAGGCTCAGACCAAACATGGTATACAATCAATTATGTAAATCTCTGTTTACTGAGAATTGCAACTGTGTATGATACGTGAAACAAAACAAAAGACACAATGACCCTAGTATGGCGATATATCGTCCTTTTGTCCAAATAGGAGGTCCCTTTGAGCGTTATCCTTCTGCACTAAATCAGTTAAAAATAGACGTTGGCTACACTTATATCCAATACTTAACGTATCTTTAGCGGGGCATTCCCACAGACTGCTCTTCGACCGTCTCTTTGTGTTATCTGTCCCCCTTATACCACTGTCTGCTTCATGCTAGCCTGTCTTTAACCTTAGTACGGTCTTTATGAGTCTCGTGACTTTGAATAATGCCAAAATAATTTAAGTACATCTTATTCTGCATTGCTCCCACCAGCTCCGTTTTCATTACTAGCTTTAAAAAAAAACCCAGTGAAATGTATACATCAGCAGAAAATAGTATTTCAAGCGAAGGAATGAAGAATAATTGCCAGATTCTTTCGGAGCTCTTTGTTTGTTTTCCTTTGTTTCCATAAAATGCGGGATAATGTCAAACAAAAAGGTCACATCCTTTTGGGCTACAAAGGGCGATATTAGAGTTTTAAAAAGAATATGTGTATAGTAGGTGCATATGTCACTAATATTGAGTACTTAAGAATATAGACTTTACCCAAGTTCAATTTTTGAAACTTAAAAATTCTTCAGCGCGTGCCCTTTGTCTATCTTAAGGCAAATGAACATGATAGTCCAAAATATAGTCATACGGTTTTTGATTGGTCGGTTAGTTATCCCCTGAAACGCTGTGAGTTTCAACTCTAAACTTTGAGGTCAGCATGGCCTAATGGATAAGAGCGCACGCTCTTAAACTTCCGGTGTGCTGCTGCCGTGGGTTCAACCCCTACGCGGGTCAGTTCGACTTCTTGTCCTTGACATGAAGATGTAAATTACAAGCACCTCAGATGTCAGAGTGAGTTCACCTGTTGGCTAGGAACACTGGAATAGGGTAAGCTAATCCACACGCAAAAATCAGTTAAATGCACTAGAAGCTGTAGCACTAAGCTTGAGTTCAAAGCGATCGAACAAAAAAATGCTTAACTCCTATCCTTTGGCATTTAGGCAGGTTAAGTCCAGACAAGGGCTTGCATCTGTGGAAGAAAGGTTGGTAAAGAGTGTTTTCTGCCGACACGGTACTAGAGTATCATCTCCACTGGGACAAAAACCTCTCCGCATTCAGTACACTTCTCCGCATTCAGTACACTTCTCTACATTCAGTACACTTCTCCTCATTCAGTCCTCTTCTCCGCATTCAGTCCACTTCTCCACATTCAGTACACTTCTCCGCATTCAGTACACTTCTTCGCATTCAGTACACTTCTCTGCATTCAGTACACTTCTCCACATTCAGTCCTCTTCTCCACATTCAGTACACTTCTCCACATTCAGTACACTTCTCCGCATTCAGTACACTTCTCTACATTCAGTCCTCTTCTCCGCATTCAGTACACTTCTCCGCATTCAGTACACTTCTCCACATTCAGTACACTTCTCCGCATTCAGTAAACTTCTCCACATTCAGTACACTTCTCCTCATTTAGTCCTCTTCTCCACATTCAGTACACTTCTCCTCATTCAGTCCACTTCTCCGCATTCAGTACACTTCTCCGCATTCAGTACACTTCTCCTCATTCAGTACACTTATCCACATTCAGTACACTTCTCCACATTCAGTACACGTCTCCGCATTCAGTACACTTCTCCGCATTCAGTACACTTCTCCGCATTCAGTACACTTCTCCGCATTCAGTACACTTCTCCACATTCAGTACACTTCTCCACATTCAGTACACTTCTCCACATTCAGTACACTTCTCCGCATTCAGTACACTTCTCATCATGTAGCAGGTTCTTTACAAAACGTCCGCTTTCATCAAGGGCTACCGAAGACCTCTATATCCGTGTTGCCATGTCTCCCGCCCCATGCACTCGTATGCCCAAGGTGTCTGCCATGTCCAGTGTCCATCTTCGTGCAGGCGACCGCTGCTCCTTCTCCCAGTAACCCCGCCTCCCATCACTGTTGTCTCCAAGCCACTGACGTTTAATACGGCCAAAGTCTTTTAGCTTTCATGATATGATACTATTTATGAGACATTTTTCTTGAATGTTCAGGTCTTTTAGAATGTCTGTATTTATTTTCTTCTTCTGGGTCCAGGTTATTCTAAGAACTTTTCTATAACATGTGAGTTCAACAGCCCGAATGTTCTACTTCAGTTGTTGTGGAATGGCCCACGACTCACATCATATGTTGCCACATTGAAGATGCATGTTCTCAACAGTGTTATTTTGACTTGCTTGCTAGTGTTGTGTAGTACCGTTCATCTCTGCATTGTTATGGCTAGCCTGCTTTTTAATGTCTTTTGATCAGACCCTATTAGTTTTTGATAAAGGAGCAAACATATTCAAAGGATGTGACATCTTTGCGTGGTATGTAGCTTTTAACCTTGTTAACCTCCCCCCCCCCCCCCCCCCCCCCCCCCCCACCACACACACACACACACACACAGACAAAAACCACTAACCTGGAACCTCAGTTTAGGAACAAAAAATAAAATTATTCTTGAAACATCAAATATTTTTTTTTATTGATGACAGAGAATAAAAGGTACCCACAATAAAATGTCCATGTGTTGTGCGGCTGTTAGAGTTAAAATGATCATCTAAACTATACCCCAACGTTTCTGGGTTGGCTGGTTATTCCCCTGGGAGGCTGTGAGTGTAACTCTATAGTTCAATGTTCAGGTGGTTCAAGCCCTGACAACGGCCTCTATCTACGGAAGTGAATGAGGTTGTTGAATAGCTTTTTCTTCTGATCCGGTACTAAAGTAGTAACTCCAGTGGAGTTACACGTTTTTGGCATTCAGTATCCTTATTTATTTTATTTGTCACCTGGGATCCCAGTTTAAAAAAAATAAATAAATGAAAACGGGTTTTCGAAATACTTAATATTTTTCTTAAATAGCGATGTGTAATAAAAGGCGCAAATAGTAACATTTGTATGTTATGGTATATAGACGTGGAAGTCAATGGGAAAACTACCAGATAAATTCACAAAAGAATAAGTTTATGGGAAGCCACGCGGGTTGGCTGGCTGTGGCGTAAAGTGAAGTGAAGTAAAGTAAAGTATAGTTTAAAAAACAACATCTTTCCCAAGCATGAGACATATTGGGTATAGGAAGCCTATCTCGTATTTGTATAGACTTTTCTGTTGATCACGTGGTCAGTAATTCACCGACCGCCTTTACTTTCCATGACATCTCCTGGTACCAGTTCTAGGCTCGATTGACCTTGAAGCCCAGGTCAATAAATAGAACATACGCAGCCTCGTTGTGGTTCCGAACACATGACGACCGTGCTGGCCAGCTAGAGTGTAAAAACCACGTTTCCGGAATACAATGATAATAAATGGCACTGAAATGCGCAATATGACATACGTAAAATTATTATATTATAACACTAGCTGACCCGGCCCGGCTTCGCCCAGGCCCTGGAGGGGATCTATCTATCTATCAGTCTGTCTGTCTGCTTGTTTGTCTGTCTGTCTGTCTGGCTGACACGGCCCGGCTTCACCCAGTCCCTGGTGGGGAGCATCTAATTTAATTCATATAAGTAGTCATATAAGCTCTCCCGTTCCCGACTATCTGTCTGTCTGTCTATCTGTCTGTCTGTCTGTCTGTCTGACCCGGCCCAGCTTCACCCAGTCCCTGGTGGGGAGCATCTCGTTTAATTCATATACGTAGTCATATAAGCTCTCCCGTTCCCGACTATCTGTTTGTCTGTCTATCTGTCTGTCTGTCTGTCCCGGCCCGGCTTCACCCAGTCCCTGGTGGGGAGCATCTCATTTAATTCATATACGTAGTCATATAAGCTCTCCCGTTCCCGACTGTCTGTCTGTCTGAACCGGCCCGGCTTCACCCAGTCCCTGATGGGGAACATATAAGTAGTCAAATAAGCTTCCGTTCCCGACTATCTGTCTGTCTGTCTATCTATCTGACCCGGCGTGGTTTCGCCCAGCTCCTGGCGCACAGTAACTTAAAAGAATGTCCTTCCACACACCATTCATTATTTTTAATGAAAACTTTTTAATCACCGACATGACAGTTGATAAGTTCTTTAAGCAGAAAAAGATGGGTTACAATGTTATGCATTATGCATTATTTTTATGAAAACTTTGAAAATGCCTTAAAGATTATATCATTATTTATTATAACTTATATGCCGGAAAATAACTATAGACAAAGAGTTTAACAATAGTGCAAGTAAGTCCAACAATATGATTATAAAGTATATAAAAATGTTATTAAAAGTTATGCCCCTTGAAATAACTTTTCTAGAGTGAAGTCCCCCTGCTATATAGAAATTATATAATGAAAAATGGAAAAGTAAATGTTATTAAATAAGTAGAAGATTTTACACTAAGAAACTATTATAGTCGGTTGCACAGGAATGAAAGGAAGACGTGTAGAAAATTTCATCTCAATCGGATGTACCGTTATCGAACGCATCCAATACATACATAGCTGACCACAAACACACAAAGCCACATACACTCTGTTTTATAGATATAGATGTTAACAGAAGATTGTACAAAATTGCGATCATTGTATTATATATCCCGCCTTTTACTCGCGAAACACTAGCGTAGATCACCAAAATGTAGGAGCTAATCAGTTTATAGGCGGTAGGAACATAACTAGGGCAAAGTATTATGGGGATCCTTAAATTCCGGCCAAAGAAAATAAATGGAATTTGCTAGTATCAGACGGTTTAACAGTAGAGAGAGTCAAGGCCACAGAAGACACTCGCATCGACGATACAGTTTCCTAATTGTTGATGCTATTGACGTTATTATAATAGGCTTGCTGCTGTTATATATGTATTTTTTTAATATCCTGTCAGAAACCTGGAATGTGAACGAATTAAAAAGAACTTAGCATCGGAAAAGTGGTTTTTGAGGCGAATGTTGTAAAAAGTGGTTTCTGAGGCGAATGTTGTACGTTGGACTGCCTAACTGAGAGTAACTAAGTGTTACAAAGAACCGTTGTCTAGAAGAGGCTAATGAAAGTGAAATAGTATATACAGAGATAAGTGTCAGGTATCTAAGTATAGTAACTATGACTGAATAACGACACGAAAAAGAGTTAAAGACATGTACACAACAGTTCAACTGGAAACAGACAATAGCGAGACAGAAATACTGTGAAGTGACACGAGCATTCTTTGATCATGTGATGCGAAGAAAAGGATTCACGAGCATCCTGATACCTGGAAAAATCAGTAATAGAAGAAGCAGGGAAAGAGAGAAATGGTCCTGGGTGGTCTGTCTAATATGGCGACACGGGATCAATATAATTGAACCACAAAATCAAGGATGGAGATCTGTGGAGAGGCATGAACGCCGTCGCTGTTAGGCAAGGTGTATGATGGTGATGACGATGTCGACCGTCAGAGGAGGATCCATGTTAAACTCGGCCACTTGTTGTTGTTGTTGTCATTGTCACCGTAACTTGTAAGGTATATAACCTTACTATTGTTTGCTGCAACATTGACGTCTGTTCATTATGAGGAGACATGTACGAGGGTAAGTTCATAAGTAAGTCACAAATGGTTGTAGAAAAATAACTAAAGAAGGCAACAACTTGAAACCAGTTTATTATTATAGATACACTGTCCCTTTATTGCTCAACATAATTTGGTTTGGGAGGACTGATAAGACGATGGGATAAGTGAATCAATGTTGGTGGACACTGTGTTGAGAAATAAAGGGACAATGTATGTACATAAATAATTTGGTTTCAACTTGTTATCGTCTTTAGTTATTTTTCTACAGCCATTTGTGACTTACTTATTATTTTACCCTCGTACATGATGTTCCCATGTGAACTTGTGAATGAAAATTTTACCCTCGTACATGATGTTCCCATGTGAACTTGTGAAGGAAAACAGTAGCTTCGACAAGATCATATCGCCAGAGCAAAGACAACAAGCCGTCCATCGCTTGAATACGCATATCATTGTCGAAAAAAAGACCCCCCCCCCCTCCTCTCTCTCTCTCTCTCTCTGTCTCTCTCTCATTCTGTCTCTCTCTCATTCTGTCTGTCTGTCTGTCTGTCTGTCTGTCTGTCTGTTTCTGTCTCTGTCTGTCTGTCTGTCTGTCTGTCTGTCTGTCTCTCTTGCAGCCGGGCAAGCATCACTGCATAAGGCAGCCAGCCACCAGTGTCGGCACAAAGCCGTCAGCCATTATCTGAAACTGCACTTCACAAAACACACGATATAGATACAAACAAACAGAAAGCATTTCGAGAGAAATCCACAGCTCACAGTGTCGCACCAAGCAATCAACTCAGTAGCTGAGCGACGAAACCGGGTCCTACAAGTCCAGACATGAGGGACATGCTAGAGCAAACCCTGCATAAAATTTGGTGGAACTGCGGTAAAGCTGTAAAAGTTTAAACAATATAAAATGACACAAAGTAGTGCAGCTTTACATAACAGAGTTACGACACATACAGAACGTTGCGGCGGTTAGCCTTCATCAGCAAACAAACACATTCACAAACACAACATACAGTCAAGGAGAACTCCTGTGACTACATTAGAAGGTGATGACAGGACGAGAGGAACAAATGCATGGAAAAATGGAAGCAATGAAGAGAAAATGAGAATTGACAAAATGTTAATTGAAAAGAATGTTAGTCGAAGAAAATGTTTAATAGAAAAACTGTACGCCTCATGTGGTATATCACAGGCACTTTTCCTCTCTCTCTCTCTCTCTCTCTCTCTCTCTCTCTCTCTCTCTCTCTCTCTCTCTCTCTCTCTCTCTCTCTTTCTCTCTCTCTCTCTCTCTCGCTCTCTCCCTCTCTCTCTTTCACCCTCTCGCTCTCTCCTCTCTCTCTCGCTCTCCCCTCTCTCGCTCTCTCTCCTCCTCTCTCACTCCCTCTCTCTCGCTCTCTCTCTCCCTCTCTCACTCCCTCTCGCGCTCTCTCTCCCTCCCTTGATCTCTCTCTTGCCCTCCCCCCCTCTCTCGCTCTCACCCTCCCTCACCTCTCTCCCTCTCTCTCTCCCCTCTCTCCCTCCCTCCTCTCTCCCTCCCTCTCTCTCTCCCTCTCTCTCCCTCTCTCTCTTCCTCTCCCCTCTCTCTCCCTTTCTCTCTATCTCTCTCCCTCTCTCTCTCTCCTCCCTCTCTCTCCCTCCCTCTCCCCTCTCTCTTCTCCTCTCTCTCCCCCTCTCTCCCCCCTTTCGCGCTCTCTCTCACTCTCTCTCTCCCTCTCTCTCTCCTCTTACATCTGGCTTCTCTGTGCATACCTTCTTCACGTGCATTGCCAGTGGTTGGATCTTACACAACCCCAACAACTCTAGGACTGGGCGAGGGGCTCCTGAAGCGCGTTGTATGACTAGCAACCATACTGACTATTTCGTAGGTTACAATATACCCCATGTGGTAGGTCGCAGGCACTTTTCCTCTCTCTGTCTCTCTCTGTCTCTCTCTGTCTCTCTCTCTCTCTCTCTCTCTCTCTCTCTCTCTCTCTCTCTCTCTCTCTCTCTCTCTCTCTCTCTCTCTCTCTCTCTCTCCTCCTCTCTCTCTTCTTGCATGTCCACATACACTAGCATTTTGTCTGTTGAAGTAGTGTCTATGTAAGTACGCGTGTTCATGCACACCAATCCACCCAGACCAACAACACAATGGGGTCGTGGTCAATTTTACACGCCTCCTACCCCGCCCCCTTCTTTCTATGTGCTCACTGTACCGTAACATCCAGCACCGTTATACAAATACACCCGAGTTTTCCGTAGTCATTCACAGGTCCGTACGTGAGGTGAGTATACAGTTTTTTTTCTCTATAAACAGTTTTTCTATTAAACATTTTCTTCGACTAACATTCTTTTCAATTAACATTTTGTCAATTCTCATTTTCTCTTCATTGCTTCCATTTTTCCATGCATTTGTTCCTCTCGTCCTGTCATCACCTTCTAATGTAGTCACAGGAGTTCTCATTGACTGTATGTTGTGTTTGTGAATGTGTTTGTTTGCTGATGAAGGCTATAACCGCCGCAACGTTCTGTATGTGTCGTAACTCTGTTATGTAAAGCTGCACTACTTTGTGTCATTTTATATTGTTTAGAGCAAACCCTGCCCGGAGACAGTCATCTTTCCAAGGCCTTACCGACCCGCCTCCTTCTGTTCCCCGTGTTGGCCAGGTAGTCACACTTTTAATACACCCCCTACCCCACCCCCGCTATTTCCTTCCCCAATGCATTTAAGGTGGGGGAATATTCAAGATTAAAATAATTTGAGATTTTAATTTATTGGTGCTGTATTAGCAGTCAAGTGAAGCATCATGTGGAAGCATCAGAGACGTGGTTGTGTACAAGAATGGTGAGATCACCATGGGCGGATAGGCACGAACGAACGAACGAACCAACGAACGAACGAACTTTATTTTCAAAGAGTTAAGAATTGGGCAACAGAGCGAAAAATTGGGAGAAAGAGTAATGAAGATATCTTGAAAGAAGTTAACTCACAAAGTGAAGGGTTTACTCGCATCAGAAGACAGTCTTTATTCTTTGGACATGTCATGAGAAGAGGAACGCTGGAGTATGTTGTCACAACGAGAAATTTGGAGAGGAGGAGAGGCAGGGAGAGACCAAGAGAGAAGATGCTGGGCAGTTTGAAATCATGGCATGGAGGAACATCAGTATCAGAAATGATTAGCAGGACACGTGACGGAAAGCTGCGGACAGACATCACCAAGTCCACATGGCATTGACTAAAAGAAGGACCTGTTAACGTTTTGGCTTAAACCTTCTATGTTGACCGCGGTAGGGGGTTCATTCCACGCACCGTTCAGTTGGATTTAACTGTTGACTTCTCTTCCTTGATTTGGGGACGTTAGTTACAAGTACCTCAGAAGTCAGATTGAGTTCGCCGGATGGCTGGAGACATGGGTACTAACCCACACGCAATAACAGTCCAGTGCACTCACTAGCAGCAGTGCCTACTAGTACACGGTGTTTGTAAAGTCTCACTACAGTTTATATGTAGAACAAATTTGAAAAATGAAGTACATGTCGTCATAAAAAATGTGCTTAAAAATTCATTAGATTAGTTACAATAGTTACTGCTATAGTCTAACGCTATTTTGGGGAAGCTGGAAAGTACCAATGAAGTATTCATTATAAGAGGAGTTAGAAATGTCCATCATGGACTTCAAGACATGACTGTACACGTCTCTTCAAATTGTCCTATGCCTTCTGCAACATGTCTGTTGTTATTTCCATGTGTATCAACCGCCATTTCGAAACACTTGCTCAACCACAAAAATTATTTCTTCCGTTGATAACACCATTCTGTTTGGGGTGCAAAGAATTACTCCAGCAGACGACAGTCATTCGCTGTATATTTCCTCACGATGGACTGTGGCGCACATTTTTGATGACGTCATGTACTTCATTTTTCAAATTTGTTCTACATACAAATTTTACAAACATCCGGTAGTAGTAGATCGTACGTCAGCTACGCTGGAGTTCAAAGCGAGCATACGAAAAACAAATGCTCGATGCTGTCTTCCATAACCCTGTGTTACCTGGGTCTTCTTGTAAACACGTATAGCATGGGACTGCCTGCTTCAACATTACATCTGCATCCATCATGTATTTTTACCGGTATGTTCACCAGACAAGAAACTCCATGCATATCTAACGCTACAGTCTCGAAGACTACACATGGCCCCATAATTAACCCGATTGTCTGTGTTGATTAGTTCTCTCAAACTTCTGATGTGCCAGGTACTCAACACCTGTGTTACTACTGTTACATATTACTGTCATTTTTTACAGGAATCACTCGCTTGCCAATTCTAAAATAACAAGCCATCATAGTTTTCAAAGTGCACGACCGTTTTTTCTCGCCTTTGCTTGCTCTCATATAACCACACCTATTCTCTCTGCAGCCGGTCTCCCTGGCGAAGGTGTTAAGGACTTTATCCGTAATCCCGTATATCTACGAGAGGAACACTGTAAGGACTTTTATCCGTAATCCCGTATATCTACGGGAGGAACACAGCTGCGCGAAATTCGGCAGCCGATTGCGTCGCGTTGGTTACTTAGGGGGTATGTGAACCAGTCGCTCAAAAAGCAATGGCAGACTACTGAGCGTAATCTTGCCAAGAACATCAACAGCAGCTGAAAAATGCTGGTGTTGACTGCAACGTTCTATAAGGGATATGCAACTTTTAAAAAAAAAAATTCTCTCAGCCACTACGGCCTCCTATGTGATGAATCCTGTTGAGAACTACAGCGTAAAAGAGATTTTTTAAAGCGACTTTTAAGACGTTGCACGTTGGGAGACTGCAGGAGTTACAGCGATTCTCCCACGCTGATGGTAGACAGTCAGCACCCACGCCTTGCATTCATTCATTGCTTGGAGAGCTCGCGAGCATGCTCGGAATGTCTTATCTTGCGTGCCTACAAGAATGGATCTCGAGTGTCTTTACCCCGTCACTTCTAGACATTTAGTACTTTCAGCCAGTCACTTTTGGCTCTTCATCATCATCATAATCATCATCATCATCATCACCACCGTCATCATCATCATCATCATCATCATCATCATCATCCAGTGGCTGTCATATGCAGAACTTCACACTCGTACATTGGCACCTTTCCGTCTTGACAGACGATAGTTTGGTACATTGTGCTTCAAAAAGGCTTAATAACTACGATCCATGGCGGTGACGAGTGTGGCTGGTAAGGCCAATTCTTGCTGCAAATGTTTGCCCACAGTAGGTGCATGTGAAAACATGGTCACTTCCACCATTTTGCACCATCTTACGTCTCTCACGCTCTGTGTGTGCTTTATCTGCAATCATTTTCTCCTTTGTCTTTATTCCATTTCTGATAGTTGCCCTCCATGCAACACGTTCAGCGGCGGCGTGCTCCCAATGTGCATTGTCAATGCCTGTATCAATCATGTCCCGCTTACACACATCTTTGTATCGTAGTAGAGGCCGACCCTGAGATCTCCTACCCGTCTGTAATTCACCAAAAAAGATGTCCTTTGGTATTCTACCATCATCCATCCTCCTAACGTGTCCTATCCATCTAAGTCTACGAAGACTGAGCATGGAATACACCGTCACACAACCTGATCTTTCCAATACTTCAGTATTTGTGATTTTGTCTTGCCACTTAATACCAAGTATTCTTCGCAGACACCGCATATGACAGCTGTTTAAACGTTTCTCTTGGCGTGAGTAAGTTGTCCAGGTTTCACTGCCATAAAGAAGAGTACTAAGGACACAGGCTTGAAAGACGAGGACTTTTGCTTTGGCAGTAAGCTTCCTGTTCTCCCAGACTCTTTTTGCTAACATGTTCATTGTTGTTGCTGCCTTGCCAATCCTGATGTTGATTTCCTGATCGAGGGATAATTTGCTATTTACCTCTGATCCTAGATATGTAAAATGGTCTACTATCTCCAGTTCGGCGTCGTCAATAAAGATTGATGGTACACCATGTGCACCTTGTGACATAATCTGTGTCTTCTTTTTGTTAATTGTTAAACCAAATTCAGAACAAGCGTTGGAGAATGCAGATAGTAGATGTTGTAATTCTTCCTCAGAGGGGTCGTAATCGCAGCATCATCCGCAAAAAGCAACTCTCTGATTAGTACCCTGCTAATTTTGGTCTTGGCCTTCAATCTCTGAGCATTATAGAGGCCACCATCTGAGCGTGAGTGAATGTATATACCGTCATCCTGATCACGAAAGGCATATTTCAGTAGAAGTGAAAAGTATATCCCAAAGAGGGTGGGGGATTGTACACAACCTTGCTTAACTCCACTGTTGATTTCAAACTATTCTGAAGTTGAGCCATCAAACTTGATTATACCCTTCATGCCTATGTGGAACGATTCCACAATGGACAGAAGAGTTGGTGGGCAGCCAATCTTCTTTAGTGCTTTGAACAGACCCTCACGACTGACCAAATCGAATGCCTTTGTGATGTCAATAAAGGCAATAAACAGTGGCTGATTTTGTTCCCGGCATTTTCTTGCATCTGAGTAGTATAGTATGGATTCCAGACCCCACTTTCAGCCTACACAGGTAGGTTGATAGGGTTTATGAAGGAAATATGGGGAAAATTTGTCGACTCGGCTCCAGAATCTGGAGGCATGATTTATGAAGGAAATATTTTTTGAGTTGGGCGGGTGAAATATTTGGTGAGAAGTTTTCGTGGGAACGAAATTTTTGGCGCTGCCTGGTGGGTGTAAAAGTAATTAAGGTAAATGTTTAGTTGGTTCTGGAAAGCGAAGGGGGAAAGTTATTTTGGTTACGTCTATTAGAATGGGTAGTGATAAACAAGGGTGTGATGGGTATATGGTAGTGGCGTATATGAATGTGTTAGTATGCGTGGTGTAGTGATGTATACACAAGGGTGTGATGGGTCGTGGTTTCTACTCATGGATATATGGTGGTTACATATATGAATGTGTATGTGTAGTGATGTATACACAAGGGTGTGATGGGTATATGGTGGTGGGGTATATGAATGTGTTAGTATGCGTGGTGTAGTGATGTATAAACAAGGGTGTGATGGGTCGTTCTACTCATGGGTATATGGTGGTGGCGTAGACATAATGTGTATGTGTAGTGATGTATAAACAAGGGTGTGATGGGTATATGGTGGTGGCGTATATGAATGTGTTCACTAGGCATGGTGTAGTGATGTATAAACAAGGGTGTGATGGGTCGTGGTTTCTACTCATGGGATGGGTATATGGTGGTTACATATATGAATGTGTATGTGTAGTGATGTATACACAAGGGTGTGATGGGTATATGGTGGTGGCGTATATGAATGTGTTAGTATGCGTGGTGTAGTGATGTATAAACAAGGGTGTGATGGATCGTTATACTCATGGGTATATGGTGGTTACATATATGAATGTGTATGTGTAGTGATGTATAAACAAGGGTGTGATGGGTCGTTCTACTCATGGGTATATGGTGGTGGCGTAGACATAATGTGTATGCGTGGTGATAAACAAGGGTGTGATGGGTATATGGTGGTGGCGTATATGAATGTGTTCACTAGGCATGGTGTAGTGATGTATAAACAAGGGTGTGATGGATCGTTCTACTCATGGGTATATGGTGGTTACATATATGAATGTGTATGTGTAGTGATGTATACACAAGGGTGTGATGGGTATATGGTGGTGGCGTATATGAATGTGTTCACTAGGCATGGTGTAGTGATGTATAAACAAGGGTGTGATGGGTCGTGGTTTCTATTCATGGGATGGGTATATGGTGGTTACATATATGAATGTGTATGTGTAGTGATGTATACACAAGGGTGTGATGGGTATATGGTGGTGGCGTATATGAATGTGTTAGTATGCGTGGTGTAGTGATGTATAAACAAGGGTGTGATGGATCGTTATACTCATGGGTATATGGTGGTTACATATATGAATGCGTATGTGTAGTGATGTATAAACAAGGGTGTGATGGGTCGTTCTACTCATGGGTATATGGTGGTGGCGTAGACATAATGTATATGCGTGGTGATAAACAAGGGTGTGATGGGTATATGGTGGTGGCGTATATGAATGTGTTCACTAGGCATGGTGTAGTGATGTATAAACAAGGGTGTGATGGGTCGTTCTACTCATGGGTATATGGTGGTTACATATATGAATGTGTATGTGTAGTGATGTATACACAAGGGTGTGATGGGTATATGGTGGTGGCGTATATGAATGTGTTCACTAGGCATGGTGTAGTGATGTATAAACAAAGGTGTGATGGGTCGTGGTTTCTACTCATGGGATGGGTATATGGTGGTTACATATATGAATGTGTATGTGTAGTGATGCATAAACAAGGGTGTGATGAGTCGTTCTACTCATGGGTATATGATGGTGGCGTAGACATAATGTGTATGCGTGGTGATAAACAAGGGTGTGATGGGTCGTGGTTATACTCGAAGTAAGAGGTGGTTACTGAACAAGGAGGTGTAGTTGTTTACATGAACAAAAGAGAGGTGTAGGAGTCTGACACAGTAAAACACAGAGACAAAAGTAAAAACAAAGTGGGTTCAATAATGAAACAATCAGGGTCGTGTAATACGAAGGCATTCTCCGGTCTTAGGGATAAAAGAGGCCGCCGGGGTGGTGTTATAAGTGGTAGTAACCTGCAAGGGTGGGTTCTTCACCGAAAAGCTTATAAAGAAGGATATGGTGGTAAGGGGTGTAAATGGTGATGTTCGATCGGGCCCGCAGATCACCCGGTGTCAATACGGTTCCAGGTGCTTGAACTGTTCCTCTAGGCGATATAGCAGCGTCTACACGAGTCTCCTTGTCTATAACAAATACATAAACACAAACACACATACAAATACAAAGACAACCAGACATACACATAAAGACAGACAAGCACAAAGACACACCCATACTATTACTACTGTCATCACAACTATACACCCATAAGCAATTACACAAATACACACCTACTGCAAAGACAAATACAAAGACAGCCAAATACAAAGACACACCCATCGCCTAGGATTACTACTGTCATCACAACTATACACAAGTACACACCCATAAACAAATACACAAAAACACTCAAAGACAAACACATCTCCTAGCATTACTACTGTCATCACAACAACCACACACACACACACACACACACACACACACACACACACACACACACAGGCATGCACACATGAACACATGAACACAAATAGAACCAGACATCAACTACACACATACACACTTGATACACTTGTACGTACACACCTACAAGCGTACAGACACACAGACACACCCATCGCCTAGGATTACTACTGTCATCACAACTATACACACTTGATACACTTGTACATACAGACCTACAAGCACACAAAAACAAACCCAAACCATTACTACTGGTACCACAACAAGTACACACCCATAATCAATTACACAAATACACACACACACACAGACAACCACAAAGACACACCCATACCATTACTACTGTCATCACAACTATACACAAGTACACACCCATAAACAAATACACACCTACAAACAAAGACAAACACAAAGACAACCATACACAGACAACCCATACCATTACTACTGTCACTATCAACTATACACACACACACCCGTACACACATACAAAGACAGCCAAGTACACACACCCATCGCCTAGGATTACTACAGTCAGCACAAGTACACTCAAGTACTTACCCATAAACAAATACACAAGAACACACACAGACAAAGACAACCAAACACACGTACAGAATCAGAAGTACAGACAATCCATACTATTACTACTGTCATCACAACTATACACAGACAAACCATACCATTACTACTGGTACCACAGCTATACACACTCACCCATACACAAAGAGGGCCACCCATACCATTACTACTGGTACCACAACCACTACAGATACACTTGTACATACAGACCTACAAGAATATCACATACCCCCTTTTGGTAAAGAACGCGGATGTCCGAGACTACGTCATCAACCCCATATGCAAAAGTCATTAAGTATGAGTCATCAGTTTGTGGGGAAGCAGGCGTGAGAATAGCTTGTCTAACTGCCACGTCAGCTATGTAGGGTGCAGAACCAGTGTATAAAAATAGACGGCGTCTCTTGTGAGCACAGTACCAGTTCACGGGCTGAGTTGGGTATCTACAGAGGTGCTTCAGGCTGGTGTGATCACTGTAGTAAGCAGATATTGTTCACGTACTGACTTGGCTAGCTACATCGGTGAAACAGGTTGGTGTGAGCATTGTTCGTGTAGTAACCAGCTATTTTTCACGTAGTGACTTGGGTACAGCAGTGAAACTTGGTGTGACCCTCTTTGTGTCTTTGTGTGTTTTTGTTTGTAGGTGTGTATTTGTGTAATCGACTATGGGTGTGTACTTGTGTGTACTTGTGATGACAGTAGTAATGGTATGGTTGCCTTTGTGTTCATGTGTGTATGTCTGTGTGTGTGTATGTGTGTGTGTATGTGGTTGTTGTGATGACAGTAGTAATGCTAGGAGATGTGTTTGTCTGTGTATGGTTGTCTTTGTGTTTGTACTTGAGTGGTTGTTTATTTGTTTGTGGGTGTGTACTTGTTGTGGTACCAGTAGTAATGGTTTGGGTGTGTCTTTGTGTCTGTACGCTTGTAGGTGTGTACGTACAAGTGTATCAAGTGTGTATGTGTGTAGTTGATGTCTGGTTCTATTTGTGTTCATGTGTGTATGTGTGTGTGTGTGTGTGTGTGTGTGTGTGTGGTTGTTGTGATGACAGTAGTAATGCTAGGAGATGTGTTTGTCTTTGAGTGTTTTTGTGTATTTGTTTATGGGTGTGTACTTGTGTATAGTTGTGATGACAGTAGTAATCCTAGGCGATGGGTGTGTCTTTGTGCTTGTCTGTGTGTGTGTGTATTTGTGTAATTGATTATGGGTGTGTACTTGTTGTGGTACCAGTAGTAATGGTTTGGGTGTGTTTTTGTGTGCTTGTAGGTCTGTATGTACAAGTGTATCAAGTGTGTATAGTTGTGATGACAGTAGTAATCCTAGGCGATGGGTGTGTCTGTGTGTCTGTACGCTTGTAGGTGTGTACGTACAAGTGTATCAAGTGTGTATGTGTGTAGTTGATGTCTGGTTCTATTTGTGTTCATGTGTGTATGTGTGTGTGTGTGTGTGTGTGTGTGTGTGTGTGTGTGTGTGTGTGTGTGTGTGTGTGTGGTTGTTGTGATGACAGTAGTAATGCTAGGAGATGTGTTTGTCTTTGAGTGTTTTTGTGTATTTGTTTATGGGTGTGTACTTGTGTATAGTTGTGATGACAGTAGTAATCCTAGGCGATGGGTGTGTCTTTGTATTTGGCTCTTTGTATTTGTCTTTGCAGTAGGTGTGTATTTGTGTAATTGCTTATGGGTGTATAGTTGTGATGACAGTAGTAATAGTATGGGTGTGTCTTTGTGCTTGTCTGTCTTTATGTGTATGTCTGGTTGTCTTTGTATTTGTATGTGTGTTTGTGTTTATGTATTTGTTATAGACAAGGAGACTCGTGTAGACGCTGCTATATCGCCTAGAGGAACAGTTCAAGCACCTGGAACCGTATTGACACCGGGTGATCTGCGGGCCCGATCGACATCACCATTTACACCCCTTACCACCATATCCTTCTTTATAAGCTTTTCGGTGAAGAACCCACCCTTGTGGTTACTACCACTTATAACACCACCCCGGCGGCCTCTTTTATCCCTAAGACCGGAGAATGCCTTCGTATTACACGACCCTGATTGTTTCATTATTGAACCCACTTTGTTTTTACTTTTGTCTCTGTGTTTTACTGTGTCAGACTCCTACACCTCTCTTTTTGTTCAGTAAACAACTACACCTCCTTGTTCAGTAACCACCTCTTACTTCGAGTATAACCACGACCCATCACACCCTTGTTTATCACCACGCATACACATTATGTCTACGCCACCACCATATACCCATGAGTAGAACGACTCATCACACCCTTGTTTATACATCACTACACATACACATTCATATATGTAACCACCATATACCCATCCCATGAGTAGAAACCACGACCCATCACACCCTTGTTTATACATCACTACACCATGCCTAGTGAACACATTCATATACGCCACCACCATATACCCATCACACCCTTGTGTATACATCACTACACATACACATTCATATATGTAACCACCATATACCCATGAGTAGAACGACCCATCACACCCTTGTTTATACATCACACATACACATTATGTCTACGCCACCACCATATACCCATGAGTAGAACGACCCATCACACCCTTGTGTATACATCACTACACATACACATTCATATACGTAACCACCATATACCCATCACACCCTTGTGTATCACTACACATACACATTCATATACGCCACCACCATATACCCATCACACCCTTGTGTATTCATCACTACACCACGCATACTAACACATTCATATACGTAACCACCATATACCCATCACACCCTTGTGTATACATCACTACACCACGCATACTAACACATTCATATACGCCACCACCATATACCCATCACACCCTTGTGTATACATCACTACACATACACATTCATATATGTAACCACCATATACCCATCCCATGAGTAGAAACCACGACCCATCACACCCTTGTTTATACATCACTACACCATGCCTAGTGAACACATTCATATACGCCACCACCATATACCCATCACACCCTTGTTTATACATCACTACACATACACATTATGTCTACGCCACCACCATATACCCATGAGTAGAACGACCCATCACACCCTTGTTTATACATCACTACACCATGCATACTAACACATTCATATACGCCACCACCATATACCCATCACACCCTTGTGTATCACTACACATACACATTCATATATGTAATCACCATATATCCATGAGTATAACGATCCATCACACCCTTGTGTATACAGCACTACACCACGCATACTAACACATTCATATACGCCACCACCATATACCCATCACACCCTTGTTTATCACTACCCATACTAATAGACGTAACCAAAATAACTTTCCCCCTTCGCTTTCCAGAACCAACTAAACATTTACCTTAATTACTTTTACACCCACCAGGCAGCGCCAAAAAACCCGTTCCCACGAAAACTTCTCACCAAATATTTCACCCGCCCAACTCAACATATTTCCTTCATAAATCATGCCTCCAGATTCTGGAGCCGAGTCGACAAATTTACCCATATTTCATTCATAAACCCTATCAACCTACCTGTGTAGGCTGAAAGTGGGGTCTGGAATCCATACTATACTACTCATCTGTCGCAATGAGAATATCATATCAATGGTAGACCGGTTCTGACGGAAGCCGCACTGTGATTCGGAGTAGACTTGATCTCCCAGGTCTTGAAGTCTGTGCAGGACAATTCTGGCAAATACTTTCCCAACAATACACAGAAGTGACCTATAGTTGTTACAGTCGCTCCGATCTCCCTTGTTCTTGTACAGCGTTATGATGTTTGAAACATTCTTTCAAAATTTCTAAATTTTCTTTGACTGCTATAGTTTTCCAACCATCAGTACAGGAGGTATCTTGGCATTGCTTTCCTTCTTGGCCTTAACATTAATTAAGTAAATCCTGTCTTTGTTGTGACTTTATCACATTAAAAGCGTTTGTGTCTTAAATAACTCCTCGTGATCCAGCCTTCGTTGGTCATGTGCTGAGAAAAGAGGCATTGGAGAATATTGTGACAAGTGGAAAGATCATGGGGAAGAGAGGCAGACCAAGAGAAATGTTCCTAGATGGTCTGAAATGGTGATATGGAGAAATATCATCAGCAGAGTTGATCCAGAACACCAAAGACCGAGATCTGTGGAGAGACACGAACGCCTACACTAGCTGGAAGGGCACTTGATGATGATTATTCAGGCTGTCATAGTTGTGGGGGGGGGGGGGGAAATCAATTGTATTTGGCTTAAAGTCAGTAATTAGTCAACAGATGTCAGTCTATGATTGAAGTCATGGTGCAGGGTATAGAATTGGTACTTGCCGTAGCATAAGTCAAGAAGTCTCAGTGTTTGGTTGAAGTTATTGTCCAGAATACAGAGCAGTCTGCTTGATGTCGAATAACTTGAGAAAATTCACTGTTTCGCAGAAGGCATTGTTTAACGCATAGAATATTTACTTAGTATACAATGAGTTGAGCATGCTCACGCTCGCGCAGAAAACGGGTAATTTATGCCTGCCAGACTTCACCGCGGCTGCAAGCTGCAGTTTTTCGTTTCCGTTTTTACTTCAGTGTAATACCACCAACAGGAGGAGCCAACATGGCTCATAGCAAATTAGCCGCTCTAACTCGGCGGGTAGAGCAAATCGCAGGGTATCGTGGCGGTAGCTAGAAGTCGTTTTAGCTGGCATAAATTACCTGAGGTTAAAAGAGATCATGTTTGCTTGTATAGCTGCATTTTACGTCTTCCATATATTTTCCCTAGCGGGTTTTGTCTGGTCTTTAATCTTGTACCCCCTGTACTTTTCTTTTGGGGGAAATGTCACTGTATAATGATACTGTGAGGTTCTCTCTCAGCGTTTGGGAAGTTCTGCTGTTTAAGAGAACGGGTTGGCTTTAGTAGATGGGGGTTGGCTGTGTTAGCTGGTACTGGCTAGAGCCAGGGTCGGCAACTTTTTGGTAGTGGTTTGCCGAAGTAATCTTGCAAAGTCACTTGGCGTGTCACCCTAAGTAAAGAATGGCCTAATCCAGAATCGTTGGTCTAAAAATCTTAAGACAAGCTTATATCACGTTGTGTGTGCGCTATTTTTGGAGTCATTTTAACAGCACTCTGTTACTTAATATGGAATAAAAGAAAAAGCAGCGGCTGCAGCAGGATATAACAATATGAATTGGAAACAAATAGGTATATTTAGCCCATGCGAGAAGAAACATATCTGCTCCCTCATGTGAACTGAGTAGTTATGCTTTTTGTATTTTGTATTTTGTTTTTCGTTGTTTTATCTATCTGTGTTGTCCTGCCCTTGACAAAGGTTCTGAGAATCGAAACGTCGGCCGTCCTGTGTGTCGTATTGTACGTATTTGTGTGTTTTTTATTTTATTATTTCATTTTATATATTTATTGATTGGTTCTGATTTTGAATTTTCACCTTTATACGATGGATCGCCTTGTAAGATATGTACAACGTGTTTGTGTTAAGTACGTTTCTTCTCGCAGGAGCTAAATATACCTATTTGTTTCCAATTCATATTGTTACTTAATAACAGCATAAACCTTTGTGCAACGGTCAACGGTCTGAACAGGCATGAGTATGCGACGGCCGAGAGAACTATAGAGTTGGTGATTTGGGGATTAGAAAAAAGAGGGGAGGTGGATCGCTAGAGAAGGGAAGGATAGGACGGAAATCGAACTTTGTGAAGGTCAGTCATTGTTTGTTCTACACTAATTCAGTTAGTTTACATCAGATTGCATATTCCTACCTTCAATGTCTACCAATTTTCGTTTTGAAGGGATGTAAAAAGGGGAATAGCTTTAAAAAAAAATATATGCTTCTGTTCAATTTAAAATTCAGTTTAAAAAATGACATCATATACTGTATTTTCAATTCATTCAGCGTGCCATTGAAAATCGTTTCACGCGCCATGATTGCACGCGTGCCGTAGATTGCCGACTCATGGGATAGAATATTCTTCTCTTTTTCTGCCCTTTATTTCCCATAGGAGATTAGACCTCCAGCTAGCTCACGAGAAACCGTCCTATCTTCTGCTACCCATTGCAACTCCCTCCACGTTCTGCCTATATTCTTCTTCTTCTTCTTTCATTGTTTAGACGTTTTTATGATTTGTTGGATTTTGCAGCTACAGACTTTAACGGGAAGCGGTAACCAGTCATACGCCAACCCTCCGTAGTTGCCTCATACGACATGCATGCAAGGTTAACGCGTTACCAGTCTTTGCTTCCCGGTAACCCACGGGCAGGCCGTAGTAGCTGTTGAAAAAAAAAAAAGAGTCTGATGGCAGTTTTGTTTAGACACACCGTTTCGTGAGACCGATAACCTTCTTTGTTCTGAACTAATCAGACAAAATAAAAGCAACAGGAAGAAAACTGGTCATCTCAACCTTATATACAGGTTTAGAAAGTAAGGGCTGCGTAAAAATAATGTATGGGTTTATTGTTTGCCAATTGTATACACACAAGCGCGCGCACGCACACATGCATACAGAGTGGTTAGTGCGTTGTGCTTGCCACGACAGTGGGCCGGGTGCCGTTTTCAGCAGAAAATGGACGATCAATTTTCCGAACGAGTACCGCTCGGGGTCGACCCAACCTAATAAAAATTCCTATCAGACAATTTTCACAATTTTCTGCGATTTGTCTGTGAAGAAACGGCGAGGAGGAAGAGAACTGGTTACCCACCTAATATGTCTCGATCTAGAATGTATGAAAGCCTCACGCTGCACACCCCAACTATATTACGTTATGCTGTCTATTTGTTGGCTTTTTAGCATAATATCTTTTTTTTAAATTTATTTAAAGAACGTTATTTATTTTATAACACAATAAAATTGTCTAGAATAATGTCTGATAAAAATGGGTTATTGATTTTGTAACATGGCTCTCGAATAATGTTTGATAACCAAAAAAAAAATAAATAATAAAGTTATTGATTTTATAACATAATAAGGGACTGTTGAAAATGTCTGATTTTAAAAAAAATGTTGCGTTCGAAAACAGTTTGAGAATCCATAATCATATATGCCTAAATGTTTATAATCTCAGTTCAAACCCTATAACAGTATTTGTGTGTGGTCATCTGTTCTTGTCTAATTTGCCCTCTTGAAGTTTATTCACTGTTAATCTGTTGCATTGTTAGGAGGCGTATCTTTAATGGAATGATTGCAAGTATTTCTTTCGCTGCGACCATGGTGGGTGCCACTTTGCCGTTTTAATATACTTTTTCTTTATTGTTCTTTCTTAAATCCGATCGGTTAGTCGGCGACTAACGACCATGTTATCATCATAATCAGCATCATCATCATCATCATCATCATCATCATCATCATCATCATCATCATCATCATCATCATCAACCTACAACTCCTCCAAATCACCATCTGCATTATCATCCTACTTCTTCTCCCCTCCCTCACCACCACACCATTTTCCATAATTATAACCATTTTCATAACAATCGTCATCAACTCCGTCATGCTCATAATAATCAATTCATCCTCATCACCATTAAGTGACCTATTGTCTTTCATTTATGACCACCTCTTTCCACGTGGGTGCTTTCTAGCACACATTATCAGTTCATGTCTTTACGTCCGTCCACATCATGATGTCAGGAGTCCAAAACGGTATCGAAAGTTGGCTGTCGCCGAGGTGTTAATGGCGTCCGAATAAACACACAGAACGACTTAGAAACTCAACAAATAGAAAAAAACACACTCAGATGCAGACGGACGTTTCGAACGAAGTCTTTATCAACGGAACAAGAAAAATAAATTTTGCTTACACTTTAAAAAAAAACAGTTGAAGGCATGCCGAGGCGTCTGCTATTCACTAGGGTAAACCCACAATTATATAATCAAAAAGACACGATATTCGTGTTTTAAAACTACAGGGGTGACATTGAAATATACAACAGCATGTTTTGTTTATTTTGGTTTTAAGAATACAATAGGTACTTTATTATTTGTTGAACTTTTGTCGGGTCTGCATTATGTTCCTGATGAGATACAGCGAAGTATGTCAGGAAATAAATTGTGCACTGTATTATGTGTGCCTTCATTATTCAAATGTAAATGATATTAAAATATATGTAACGTAATTAATAAACGCATACAATGACATTTATGTTAGTGTAATATAATTTATGTAACATAAACAATTTAGAAAATGCAGTTCTTGTCATGAGAAATAACATACATTGAGAGAGAGAGAGAGAGAGAGAGAGAGAGAGAGAGAGAGAGAGAGAGAGAGAGAGAGAGAGAGAGAGAGAATAGTTAGTTAGTCGACAGATCATCCTCATTGCACATCGAACCATTCAGTCCATAAGTGCTCGGATCCCCTCCTCAGCAAATCCCGCAGCGTGTAGCGGCTAACGACGCCAGTTCTGTGTTGGTTTATCAATCCTCTTTGGCTTCCTGCGTAGTGTTCTTGTTTGGCCACCCCTCTTTTAATTTGCTGCTCTCGCAGTCTGGCCATTGTTGTAGATTCACAGTCATCACTTGGTTCTCGCAAACGCCTTACTTCTCGTAGAGCATTCAGAATGTCAGCCTGGTCCATGGCGCGTCCGCCCTCCACAGTAGCCTCACCTGCGAGCTTGTCAGCGCGCTCATTTCCTTGTACTCCCGCATGCCCTGGCACGAAGATGAAACTAATCTTTGCCAGCCGAGACCGCTCCAGAGGCAGCAACCATTCTCTTCGGATCGACCCCTCCTCTATCCTCTTGATAGGAAACAAGCCTCGCTAAGGAAACAAGCCCTAAAGACAGAGGGGCAGAATGAAACCGACTTTCATATTTGGCATAGAAATGGTACACGCGCCTTTAATTCCTTGCTGTTGGTTTTATCCTCCTTCTAGTCTGTCACACCTTCGTGCCACATCCTTGTATCGTGCTGTCCTGTTTCGGAACCGTTGTTATAAGCGAAGAATGAATTAAAATGAAGATTTCCGCAAGTTTTTTTCCCCTTTCTCGCAGAGCCCATTATATTTTATTCTCATGGCCTGGACGCGAATGCATGCTCAGCCAAAACAAACAGAAAATCTAGTTAAAAGTCGATGAGAGGATGAAAACCCTTATACAATTAGGCATATTGCTCGGTCTAGCGTTGCGAAACTCATTGAGAGCATTGCTACATGGGGATTAATTAATTAATTAATTACTCGAGCACACACTGACAGGTTTGGCTAATGCGCGTTTAAGTAATATTTATTATTGTCATTATATCAAGATGGATTGTATAGGGTGTAAACAGACAGCGGTTTGTGTGGCGTTATCTTGACTCCCTTTCATCTCTGAACGAATTATCTCTTGAATTTTAACAACAGACAGACAGACAGACAGACAGACAGACAGACAGACAGACAGACAGACTGACAGAGGGGGTTATATTACATTAGATTCGCTAGCCCCCTGATAAGATGGATGAGTGGACAGACCGACGTGCGGGCGGATGTATATATAGATAGATAGATAGATAGATAGATAGATAGAGAGAGAGAGAGAGAGAGAGAGAGAGAGAGAGAGGTAGTAGCCTAAGGGCTACCGTTAGAAGCATCATAAATCAAAGGGACACCGGGTCTAATCTTTGGTAACACCAAGAATTTGTATCTGTTGATGGTGGGAAACTAGCTCAATTCCTGGTAACGCAAATAATTCTTATCTATTGATGATGGAACATCGGATCTAATCCTTAGTAACGCCAAGAATTCGTTTCTATAGATTATGGGGCACCGGGTCTAATCCCCGGTAACGCCAAGATTTCGTATCTATAGATAATGAAATGAAAATCAGGTGCGTTCACAGCTTGACAACTGCTTAATCTCACCCAGTCCGATGAGACCCTCCCCGTAGAGAATGGTATAATATTTTCTAAAGACTAATGACAGAGCGCTCGCGCGCGCGCGCGTGTGTGTGTCAGAGAGAGAGAGAGAGAGAGAGAGAGAGAGAGAGAGAGAGAGAGAGAGAGAGAGAGAGAGAGAGAGAGAGAGAGAGAGAGAGGTGGGGGGAGATATTCAAATAGAACATCAGAAGCATACAATTACCCAAGCTCTCCGCGAATTCATTGCGGTCTCCAGGTTGCCATTAAGTTATTAAATGAACCTGCACAGGAATTAATTTGCCACTTAATTTACAATTCATTCATTCATTCAGTAGCATGTCCTTTGCATAACCTAGCTCCCATAACAACCTTCCGGAAAACCTTTCGATCATAAGCAACATGTCCCGCGTCCGATACACCCATTTGGAGATCATCCGTCACATCTTGCACCCATCATCTCTTTGGCCTTCCTCTTCCTCTCTTCCCAGGCATATACAATAGTGGGTTGAAATAAATTAGTGTTCACTGAGCTAAGACTCTCCGGACTCAGGCTTGAGTCAGGAGTAGAACAAATACTTATGGGTTACACCCGTGCGCCGGGCAGATTAAAAAACATTTCACATGAAACTCACAGCTCACAGTGTCGCACCACGCCCTCACTCAGTAGCAGGGCGACGGAACCATCAAGTCTCCTTAGTCGCCTCTTACGACATGCGTAGTAGGCTGCAGTGTTGCTATTCTTTGCTTCCCTTATGGGTCCCGGCAACACACGGGACTGGCACAGGAATGGAGCATAATGGGGACGACCCGGTGCTGTGAAGTTGGAACTGCGACTAACTAACTAACTAACCCGTGCGCCGTGATGGTTGATCTGTCGACTAAAACTAAACTAAACTAATGCCGAGGTTTAATCTCGAAAATGTGCATTCGTGAACTGCCCGAGGCAGGCGGTCTAGCCACTTCGCCAGGGGGACGCCTTAAACAGCAGTAAGACCAAGTGTCACAACACCATCAAAGCAGTAAACCATATCCTTAAACAGCAGTAAGACCATATGCCACAACACCATCAATGCAAGTATAGTCATATGGGTGTTAGGTAGTTAGTCACGGTTCCAACTTCACGACAAAGGGTCGCCCCATTATGTTCCATTCCTGCGCCAGTGAATATCACACACAAAAGTAAAGTGTGCGAGAACGTAAATCTTTCATGTGGCAACACGTGAATGTGGCGTAATGGGTCATTTCGAAATCACTAAAGAAGAAAATCGAAATATTTTTTTCCGGTTAAAAAACAAAAACAAAAATATTTAAACGTCACAGACAAAGGTGTTGAACAATGGGGTCCAAGAAGAAGAGAAATACAGACATTTTACAAGATCTGAACATCGATGAAAACTTACTCATAAACAGAATCATGGCTCGGAAACTGAAATTCCAGTACCTTGGCCATGTTTTATTGTGCTCCCTCGCTTTGAACTCAAACATAGTCCATACACGCTACTTCTAGTAATACTGGACTGAATTTTGCGTATGGATTAGCTTATTATTGAAATTATACTCCAATGGCAATCCCTCTCATATCTTCGAAATGTTTCATAATATTTTCACTGTATAAGGAAAAACAGATATGGACACATTTCACATCCCTGTCGCAAACCTCTCTTAGGAGGCTGATATTAACGTTCTTCATTATTACTTTTTATGGCAGCTTGTTGTTTCCAATATGTGTTTTTTTTTTCCACGTCATTTACTCCAGCGCTCGGGATGTCAGCCTAGTCTATTGCTCATCCGCTCTCTACATCAGCCAAGCTCACAAGCCTATATGCTCTTTCGTTTCCTCTTACACCCGCTTGCCCTGGCACAAAAATGAAACAAATATTAGTCAGTCTTGATCTTCTCAGTGAATCCAGGCAATGCCTTCTGGCCTAGCCTCCGTCCGCTTTTAAAAATACCAAGACAGGTTCAGCACAGCTGCACGAGACTCCACAGCTCCGGCTTTTATTTACGACTACATATGTATACTTTGATACTTTGAAGCATAAAACAAGAAACGTCTTTTTGTTGTAAATCAAGCTTCTTTCATTTCCTTGCCTTACTGCGCTCAACGTTTATCTGCCAGTCTTGACATTTTCCTGTGAGTTCCCATGAGTTTACCTTTTTTTCCCTTGTCTAATTTCAAAATGTGTTTTGCATGTTAGCCTAGGCGTGGAAGTGGTCTATCCGTTAAGCATGTCTGTCTTCTAGTTTGATTAACGTCGTGGATGTGTTTACTTGTTCGCAGACTGGCGACGTATTACATCTTACTTATGTCACAGTGTGCCAGCTTGTTGCAGCCTTGTTGCACGGGCAAACAACAGCACGTTTTCTGGCATCGCCTTGTGAGGTTAATGGCAGTGTAATATTTATGTCTGCACGGTTTGGGATTTTATTCTGCTCCTGGCATTAGTTCTTTTATGATTGTTTTTCCCCCCACCCTTCTTCCATGCAGCGATATCAGCTTACCTACCCCGGTCTGTAAGTTTTTTACACTGTTAAATTATGAAAATTATTACGTTGATGTCATTCCTTACTAACTTTCTTTATTTAGTAGGTAACTGTTGCATGTGTGATTTAAACTCCAGTCGACGTCGATTTTCAATAATGAGATTGACTTCTTTGTATGTTGCCCCTTTTGTGTTGTATTCATTGTACTTGGCAGAGGAGCCTGATTGGGAGCGTTGAAGCCTTAACTTAGTGTGAGGGAATGCAACATAAAGACTAATTGTCGTTCAGGGCAGACCAGACTTTAAGCCTTGGTAGCCAAATGGTCTAGGATGGAATCTCCGACAGGCGGACAGTTAGAGCATTGTTTTGCTGATCCGACAGCTTCTGCAGCTTGTCTTGTTCCAGATGTATTGGTGTTACCTTTCTTCTGGAGTAAACTGGCAGGTCGAGAGAGAGAGAGAGAGAGAGAGAGAGAGAGAGAGAGAGAGAGAGAGAGAGAGAGAGAGAGAGAGAGAGAGAGAGAGATATCATGCTTCGTGGGCAACACATGGTCTCTAAATTAAAAATTTTTCTCTTCTCTCGGCTGCGTAGTGGTTCATTCCACTCGCCGATCAGTTGGACTTATATATCGACTTCTCGCTCAGAAAGCCATTTGGCAATCAACTGAACGTAACATTGCCAAGTAAATCACAAACAGACAGTAGGGTTAGGGTTGATTGCAACGTCCAGCAAAGGGCAGGCGACTGTTTATATTCTGACCAGGCGCAGCGTTGCTAACTGACCCCAGTGGATATCGTTATATTCTGATCAGGCGCAGAGTTACTGACTGACTCCAGTGGATATCGTTATATTCTGATCAGGCGCAGAGTTACTGACTGACTCCAGTGGATATCGTTATATTCTGATCAGGCGCAGAGTTACTGACTCCAGTGGATATCGTTATATTCTGATCAGGCGCAACGTTACTGACTCCAGTGGATATCGTTATTTTCTGATCAGGCGCAAAGATACTGACTCCAGTGGATATCGTTATATTCTGATCAGGCGCAGAGTTACTGACTCCAGTGGATATCGTTATATTCTGATCAGGCGCAACGTTACTGACTCCAGTGGATATCGTTATTTTCTGATCAGGCGCAAAGATACTGACTCCAGTGGATATCGTTATATTCTGATCAGGCGCAGAGTTACTATCTGTCTCCAGTGGATATCGTTATATTCTGATCAGGCGCAGCGTTACTGACTCCAGTGGATATCGTTATATTCTGATCAGGCGCAGAGTTACCATCTGTCGCCAGCTAATATCGTTATATTCTGATCAGGCGCAGAGTTACTGACTCCATTGGATATCGGGACCAATATATGCTGCTCTCTTGTGCTTTGTTCGTCGTCTACCATTGTGGGATGTAGTCGGGAGGTTAGCTTCATTGAGCCGTGACCACGGTGACATGTCTCGTACTTTCCTGTATGAGGTAGCTGTGAAATGACTTTTTATATTGTTATTAATGCATTTTTAAAAGTTGAGTCGCAAAGACAACTTATCACAAACATCAGAGAGAGAGAGAGAGAGAGAGAGAGAGAGAGAGAGAGAGAGAGAGAGAGAGAGAGAGAGAGAGAGGAGGGGGGGGGGGGGGGTGCTGTCATAATTGTTTGGCCACATTATAAGAAGTCAAAAAGTGAAACATGTTGTGACACCCAGAAAGACTTTTCTGGAAATAGCGATGAGGGAAGACAGCGAGAGAAAATTATTGACAATTTTGTGTCATGGCACGAAAGGGAGTCAACATATGAATTTTATCTCCGCCGTCAGAGATCGCACGCCAGTCGGCAAGGCACTTGATAATGTTTCCATACTGTTGTCACACATTGGGAATTGTAATGTGGCCAGTATTTCGTTGCCCAGATAGCGCTAGCTCAGTGGTTCTCAACCGCTGGGAAATTCCCCTCCCCCCCCCCTCGGGGGGAATTTTAGGGTTTCCATGGGGGGGGGGGGGGGGGGGGGAATGAAGATTATTTCAAGATCGCGTTAATACAAGAACCGATTACTTGATATTGTTTTTCCCTTCATAATTAACAGTTCTGTACGTCTCACCCTTCTAAAATTCATTTTATAAAGTAAGTAGAACCACAAATCACGTTTTATGTGGACGTCTAGACTTGTTTTGGTATGTGCTTCCATTATTACGTATACTGTGTAGTGGCAGGAGCGGGAGGGGCCGGGGGAGATTTTAGGTAGGAAATACGAGGGGGGGGGGGAATGACGTTGTGAAAATATGGTGAGGGGGGGAACACGGGCCAAATTTTTAGGTAGAAAATACGAAAAAGGGGGGGGGGGGGGGGTGACGTTCTGAAAATATGGTGAAGGGGGGCACGGGCCAAAAAAGGTTGAGAATCACTGCGCTAGATCGATGGCGTTGTCAGTTTTATTTCTATCACTGTACCTCCAATGAAATAGCCTGGTGTCAGTTTTATAAGGATGGGCCATTCTAGAACCAAAGAACAACAACAATAATAACAACAGCATTTGAACCAAGGACAATTGGACCAACAGGCAGTTTGCACGGGTTGCGAATTAAACTAATTACATTACATTGTTTGGTTTGTAAAGGATCATCTTTATTGGAGAACATTGTTCCAATAAGTGCTCCATCCTCCTTCTGTAGATCACATCAGGCACATCTCAAGAGTGCATGCATTCGCCATCACATAAGGGAATCTTCTTCTTCTTCTGCGTTCATCCGGAGTTTTTATTTTCGGACGTGATTGCGTTGTGCCTGTTTACAGCAAAGCTGCGTTCTTGCGCCGTTAGGCCGACACATCCGACTTCTGCGGGTATTTGTTGACCGGGTTAACCTTCCCTGGGGTTTCTTAGGACGTTTAACTCTCACTGTTGTGGTGTTTTCCCCCATCCTAGCTAGCCCATATAGAACAGCCAAAGACATCCTGGTCAGCCCTCAAAGGAAGGCAGGGGCAGACCATGGGCATTCCCCGCCATCCAAGGAGGCTTCCATACTTGCAGAGCCGACACACAGCGCTCTGGTACTGGGCTCACCCAAGGAATCGTCACGTCTGCACATGGCTGCTTAGCCTCACTTCCGTTCACCATAGGCTTGTTCCTCCGGAACCAGAAGAATGCAGTCTGCCGATGGACATACACACATGTGAGCTTTCGCTTCAGACTTTCCCACATAATGATCTTTGCTATCCAAGCAATATTCCATTTCGTGCCATAGGACACTTTTTTCCACCTTTTATGGAGACCACACAGTGAGCTTTTCCGATTCAGGACTTTCCACAGTAATGGATCTGCTATCCAAGCAATATTTCCATTTCGTGCCACTAGGACACTTTTTTCCTTCCACACCTTTTATGGAGAGCCCACACACAGTGAGCTTTCGATTCGGACTTTCCCACCGTAATGGATCTGCTATCCAAGCAATATTTCATTTCATGCCACTAGGACACTTTTCCACCTTTTATGAAGCCCACACAGTGAGCTTTCGATTCGGACTTTCCACGTAATAGATTTGCTATCCGAGCAATATTCCATTTCGTGCCACTAGGACACTTATAAGGGAATCCAAATGCATGTGTAAGCAGAATTACATTCATTATTTTAAATAATCTTCTTGTTAGTAAAGTTTATACAATTTTTAGTTGAAATTTAGAATGAGCATTTTTATGATACCTATGGTGTTTTGTGTCGGCATCATCATTATCATCATCAAGTGCCTTGCCGACATAAGTGAACGACAATGATTTCTCCTATCTGGCCATCTCGAATATAATGGATCATATTTGTCCGTGCCGTGGGCTCATTAATAAAATAATCATTAATCGAGATTGTTAGAAACTGGTGGGGATCGAACCTGGGGCTACTATTAACAGACGTTTCACTAACCAACACACTACCACAGCTGCTCACAATATGAACTATAAGGTAATTGGCCCAAGGGAAAACACAGCTCCTCCCTACAGCGGAGGTAAAAGAGGAGTGGAAAGATAAAAAGGCAGATGTGTTCCAGAAGCGGTAACTTCAACTGTGGCTTCTTGTGAGCGCTGCAGGCGGTCGTACATGCTGTTGTGTTACATTTGGTTAGGAGCTAAACGGGATCATTACTTAAGTCATTATGAGTTAATTTATCTGTAAACAATCAAACACATAATCAATCACATTAGATTCTGACAACATGATGTACAAAGAAGTTGTTGACACAGATAGGTTTGAACTTGACAAATTAACAGAAGGTCAATTCATGTTAATCATTTATTGACTGGCCTGAGCCTTCTGGTCAGTACATACATCTCTATTGTGATTTACACAAAGTAATAGAACAGTTGCACACTGGAACCATTGTCCCAGACAATCAATAACAAGCATCAATATATGAGATGTCAACAAGTGTGAAAACATAGTAAACATTTTGATGTTGTACATATTAAGTATGATAGTGGTGTCTCAACCATAAACATATCAGTTTTCCTGTAATTGGGTGTGGTTTCTACCTATGAGGAAAAGTAAACCTGGTGACTGGAGGGATTAGGTAAGCCAGGGTCCATTGACTGATGGATCCCACTTCAGGTCTGCCCGTATAGCTCCTCTGAAGGCCTCCCCATGCTCTGCTCATAGCGAAGTCATCCCTCCCTCTCACCTTGTGGTTCATCTCTTTCTCTCGGCTTGCACTTGTCCTTGTTGTCTTGCACGCTTGCTGGTATGTGTTGTCCCGGTACGAAGTATCTGTCTGCCTGCTTGCCTGTCTGTTTTTCCGCCACCCGGCCGCCCGCCCATCCACCCATCGACTCATCCATCCATCCATCCATCCATCCATCCATCCATCCCTGTCTGTCTGTCTGTCTGTCTGTCTGTCATTCGTCTGTCTGTTTGTCCAACCGTCAATCTGCCAGCATCTCTCCATCTCCCAGCCTACCGTGTTGTCAAGTCTTGTTTTGCTGTCTCTTCTTTTGTTTTTCTTTTTCCCTTTGAATAGCAAACCCTGCACACCATGCCGTGATGTCCCAGTATATAGAGGGTCAATTGCAGTCCTGGTGAAATATGTCGAAATGATATGTGTATGCAATATACCTGATTCTTGGGTTCCCTGATCGATCCCATGTAAACTAGATACCAAAAAAGGTCTTGGAAAATAAAGGTGACCATTGTGATTCTGACCAAATTACCTACAGAATGCTGATTGGTTTATAAGACTCGAGTCTGACAAACACAATGCTCCATAAGTCATGTAATAGGACCCTTGAATTACTCTACTTACTTTGCCATTCTTGCTTCTTCCTTCTCTTTGTCTTGCGATCTCTATTTATTATCTTTATCCCAAAGCTATTTCTGATGATGATATAGATCGTTTTTTGGTCTCCATATCTCCAGACCCCTTGGCGTTTAGTGTTGATCCAGTGGGCCAGCAGATCTTTCTTTGATCGCTGTACAGAGAACAATCCTGCAGAACATATTCAGCAGTTTGTTTGATTAACCCACACCTGCATGGCTCTGAAGCAGATAGCCCAAGCCTCTGCATGTGTTTATTCAGTCTGTTGTGCCTCGTCCTGAGGCGAAGTATGAAGCTCTGTTCCCGGTCGACCAAGAGTTTGGTAGTCGTCTTTGGGTTGACTTTGTACCTGTATAATAATCCTGATGGCTTTATTGTTCCCAAAGTATTTTTTGTTTGTTTGTTTTTGTTTTTTTTGTTTGTTTTTGGCGCTCGCTTTGAACTGCAAGCGCAGTCCATACACGCTGCTTCTAGTAGCACTGGGCTTAATATAGCTTTGATTGGCGGATTACCAGTTTCCTTCGCCATCTGGCGAACCCACTCCGATTTCAGAGGTACTTGTAATTTATGTACTCAAGTCAAGGACTAGAAGTCAACATTTTAGTCTAACTGACCGGTGTAAGGGTTGAACGACCTACCTTAGCGTTAACAATAAGACCTCGTTATATTCTTGGCATTCACCTGCTTTTTATTGTTTTCGTTAACAGAACTGACTGCTTGCAGTGTCCAACAAAGCACAAGTTCCAGTGTGTGTGTGTGTGTGTGTGTGTGTGTGTGTGTGTGGTGTGTGTGTGTTTTTTTTATATACAAAAAAAACTATGCTACCAATGTCAAGCTTGGACATTATCTAAATCACGCTTGAGCAAAAGCAACACCTGTGAGATGAGATGCTTGAATAGAGCTGCCAACCTAACTATCTCAGACCGAATACGACATCTAGTTATGAGACATACGTGTGCCGCGTTTATTGAAAGACAGAAGATCAAATGGTTTGGCCATCTCGTTAGAATGCAACACCACCAACTACCTGCACTGGCCTTACATCAAAGAAAATCTTACTGCTTATTGTATTTCCCAAGCTGGGGTGTTATGGTTATTGTTTTCCCCAAGTTGTGGTGTTATTCTTATTGTATTTTCCTGTCTGTGGTGCTACTGCCTATCGTGTTTGCTAAGCTATGGTGTACTGTTTACTGTATTTCCCACGATATTATGTTACTGCCTGTGGTATTTCCCAAGCTGGGATGTTACTGCATATGGTATTTCCCAAGCTGTAAGGTTACTGCATTATAGTATTTCCCAAGCTGTGGCGTTTTGCTTATTATATTTCCCAAGCTGTGGTGTGTTGTTTAAAATATATTCCTAAGTTGTAGTATTACTACTGCCTGTTGTATTTTCTCAATTCTAGTATTACTGCTTATTGATTGCCGACGCTCAATTTCATCTTAAACTTGACATTTGCCCTGTTCGTTGGCTTACTGGGATCTCATGTCTGCATTACAAAGGGCTTTGTATAAAGCAAGTCTAACTTTTATTTCTTTCTTTGCCTCTCTTTGCCCGTTTCCTTAAAATCAAACGCCACGTTTACCTTTTTGCTGTCCCTTTCTTTCTTGGTCTCCTTTCTGTATATCTTTTTTGTGTGTGAGATGAAATGTAGTTTCTTGTGCATATAAGCCTGTCATTTTATCGCCTTTCTACATTCTTTTCTGTGTTTTCCACTCTGGCCTTATCTGGGTTTGTTATTGACATTTCCATACTAATCCCAGCAAACAGAATTCGTGTCCGTGCTTGTACTGACGAAATAAGATAATTTGCGCGTTAGGTTTTCTTTTCCTGTCACCGAATCTGTGAAAATAATTGCAGTTCGCTAGAGAGTTCTTTTGTCGGATGGAAATTAATCTAGCGAATGGTTGCTAGCCGCCGTAGATTATTATTTCTCTTATTATTTTGTGTGAGGTCGTATCTAAGATCCTAACAATGATTACTATTTCTGACGTCGAAATTGATTTCTTTCTTCTACTTTTGATGTCCGACTTGTTTGGCTTGGTTTGTACAGGATTAGTTGTATGACATATGAATACCCTATAGGATCTGCAGTCTCCACACAAGGAGAATCTAAATACTGTATAATGTTTGAACTTGGTAGCACCGGAGAAGATCCGAATGTGTGTATATATCAGAATCACATGGGCTATGTTCTTTTGCGTGGTAGCCTTTCTAAGTTTGAAATCTTCAGACTGCTCTTTTATGATGCTCAATCAGCTGCGGAATGTCTACTGTGCACAACATGCACGCAAGGCCTTCTAATTGTTGGGCCTTATTAGACAAGACCAGGCATCCGATCCACTATCTCAGAATGTGGGTGGGGGGCTGTACACCATCTCTTTAGTATTTTGTAACAATTCATTCCGTCCACAATGTAAATCTGCTAGTTTTATATTTTAAAAAAATAAATCTGGGCGACTAATTGATAACTGTCTGGATGATTTGCACGTGGCATGGTCAAGACAAGAATACGTAACTGATCCGCGACTCTGCTGATCGTGCCAGATGGCGATATATGACCACCGCCCACGATTATCGGCATGCGCATGATGGTGTTGAATTGGTCTTGCGTCGAAGTCCACTTGTTCCTGCATCGAGGCGCTGTTGTCATTTGGAGGTGACAGGTTCGAACCATACGTGTGTGTTGTTTAAGAACAGTTTATATTGTTATGTTGTTCTGCGCCTGTGTTGTATTTTATTCGTGGTTTAGATTCAGTTTTGTATATATTTCATAAATTTATTGCCAATTTATCAATTATAACACTACAGTACGCGGCGTTGTTTCAAATCGTCATGAAATTCTAGACTTGGCGCAATTATCACCCTATTACGCCATGTTGTTTTAAAATGCCAGCAATTGCTGTCAGGTTCGTCGATTGTAACTTTACTTTCTGCGTCTCTTGATGTGTTTCAGTGTTGCTTGTATATTTCTTCTTCTTCTTCTTCTTCTTCTTCTTCTTCTTCTTCTTCTTCTTCTTCTTCTTCTTCTTCTTCTTCTTCTTCTTCTTCTTCTTCTTCTTCTTCTTCTTCTTCTTCTTCTTCTTCTTCCTCCTCCTCCTCCTCCTCCTCCTCCTCTTCTTCTTCTGGTGCTGCTGCTGCTTCATTTATTTTGTCGTTCATCCGGAGAGTTTTTTCGGACGTGATTGTGTTGTGCCTGTTTACAGCAGATCTGCGTTCTTGCGCCGTTAGCCGACACATCCGACTTCTGCGAGCATTCGTTCGCCGGTTTAACCTTCCCGGGTACTTGTATGTATGATAAAATAGCTTTTATAAGCTGTACTTGTTCCAGCCCACTGATTGCATATCTGGAGGTCCTCTGTCTTGTCTTGTCTGTCCACTGTCTAACAAGTGGAACTGTTTCTTAGCCTATACTGGGACAGATCTTGCCACAATGCGTTCTAGGCTGCTGTTTATGTCCCACTGCCATGAGTGTAAACGAAGTAAAAGAGACGCGCCTATTTCACAAATATATGGGTATATGGTATTAACGTGATGTAAAGGACCTTCTCCTTCTTCTTTTGTTTGTTTGTTTTTGCGATCGCTCGCTTTGAACTCAAGCGTAGTCCATACACGTACTACTACTTCGAGTGACTGAGTTTTGTGTGTGGATTAGTTACCCCTATAACTAGTGTCCCGGGCCATCAGGTAAACCCACTCCGACTTCAGAGGTATTCCTGGTCTTCTTCTACTTCTCTTCCTAATCTTCTTCTTCTTCTTCTTCTTTTTCTTCTTCTTCTTCTTCTTCTTCTTCTTCTTCTTCTTCTTCTTCTTCTTCTTCTTCTTCTTCTAGCAGAGGTCCGGTCTTGCGCTTGCAGTGGTCCAGGCTCAGTCTCCAGCAATGGCAGCATTATTTTCCTCCGACTAGTACAGCTCTGAGGTCGACCCAACCTGGTCAATTGGATGCCGGATAATTTTCTGAAGATTCCAGGAATTGTCTGGGATGGGAACGCGGCGATGAAGGAAACTAAACCCCCCCCCCCCCCCCCACCTCATTGTGTTGTGACCTAGAATATATGAGAGCGTAACGCTTCACACTCTTTCCGCAGCATCTGTCCTTACCCTTTTTGTTACTAGTAAAGTGGTTTCTGGTGCGATTTAGACTGGACGATAGCCTATTCGACAGCTTCTTCTTCTGCCTTTCATCTCCCATCGGAAAACAGGCCCTCAATCAACTCAAGCCCAAATAGACTTCTTTCGTGGTTGGTTGTATTTTGTAGCTAAAGTTGTGTGTGGACTGAGGTCTTAGGTCAACCGTCTTTAGTCGCCTCTTACGACATGCATGATGGTAGGTTATAGTGTTACAATTCTTGGCTGGCCTTATGGGTTCTAGTAACACACTTCTTCAACTTACTGGTTTCTGTTTGCAACTGCCGAGATGATGTTAATGTGAACAAAACAAGTCGTCCCAGCTTTCCCTTGTGTATGACGGCTGGAAGTGCAACAATACACTCCAAGATCGGAGAGGAAGAGGAAACGGCGGAGATTGGTGAGGAAGGGGGGTGAGAGAGAGAGAGAGAGAGAGAGAGAGAGAGAGAGAGAGAGAGAGAGAGAGAGAGAGAGAGAGAGAGAGAAAGAGAAGGAAAGGAAGGGATATGGAGAAAGAGTGAGAGGAAATGGGATGTGCCCAAACAAAATTATAGGGGGGGGGGGAGCATTCCTGACTGATACTTTTTTACTGAAACAAGTGAATCTAGCGACGCTTCGGAAAGGTAGCTCTCTCCGTCTTCAGAACCTTGTCTGACCATCTAGTCTCTCTCTCTCTCTCTCTCTCTCTCCTCTCTCTCTCTCTCTCTCCTCTCAATCGTTTGTTATTTAAACTTAAACAGTTTTTGCGTATCTGTCCGTGTATCCTCCGGTCTTCTCCACGTTTTAGAAATAATTTTAAATACAACTTTTACACGTCTGTGTGTCCACACATACACACACACACGCGCGTGCACACATACACACACACACACACACACACATACATACATACACACAGCACCTCCGTTATTTAGCTCTCATATAATACAATTTTACATATCTCTCTCTCTCTCTCTCTCTCTCTCTCTCTCTCTCTCTCTCTCTCTCCTAATTTAAATCGCATTAAACAGTGTCAACATATGTCTGTATGTCTGACTCTGTCTGTCTTCCTTCCTCATCTCTCGCTTCCTCTCCCCCTCCCCGCCCATCCGGTTATTTAAACGGTAGTAAACATGTTCTGCGCGTCTGTCTTCTTCTACATTTCCTTGCAGCTGACGTCTTTCCATACATTTACACACTTCATTTCGTTTCCTGATTGTTCCCCGGCCACCCCTCGCTGTTCGCTTTAATCGCCTTCCAGTTTTCTCAATTGTTCTTTCATTCGCCAATCTCATTATTTCTGGCGATTGCTAATTCTGTCTGGAGCAGCCTAATTCGTTGTTATTGCCCTCTTTCCCGCTTGTATCCATCGCTTGTTTCTGGAAGAACTCATTTCGCCTTTTTAATTCGCCTTCCCTACTCCCAATTGCTCCCAAACTTCTTTGTTTTTTAACACTAGGTCTCTCTGGTTGTGACCTTTCAATGAGAAATAACGTTTCCACCCTGTAATTGTTCATGACCAAGGAGTTCCCGTCCTATGCATATATTTGGGCCCTTTTCCAATTCGTTACAGTCGTCTCGGTTTAGGGACTGACTGTAATAAGCCAAACTAGTGTGTATTGATCGCAGGCTGAATACTTAGGCTTAGAACATTTGCCTGGAGTTGTTTAGTATAAACAGCTATTAGTTGCAGTTAAGACAAGTGGCATAAAGAGATCACACTGTTGTATGCGTGTGCAACATTGGACAGTACGCAAAGGCGAGACAGACAGCAAGGGAAATATGGTTTCTGGGACATCATGGGTGGACAGAAAATCAAATGAGGCAGCCCTTCATTAGCTAGTTAAGTCAGTCTTTAGTCACGGTTCCAACTTCGTGGCAGAGGGTTACTCCGTAATGCTCTGGTCCTGTACCAGTGAATATCACACAGTATACTCCTCACTGTCCCATGTGAAAATGGAATAGACAGCAGTCCCGACAAACCAACAGCACGCAAAGGCGTACACGCATAAGGCCGCTGCCAACACAAGAGTCCGCCACTACAATTACAGTTCACCATTGATGGAAGAAGCAGTCACTAGAAAACCAGCAGTTGCACACACATCACCGCATAAGGCCGCTGCCAACACAAGAGTCCGCCACTACAATTACAGTTCACCATTGATGGAAGAAGCAGTCACTAGAAAACCAGCAGTTGCACATACATTACCGCATAAGGCCGCTGCCAACACAAGAGTCCGCCACTACAATTACAGTTCACCATTGATGGAAGGAGCAGTCACTAGAACACCAGCAGTTGCACACACATTACCGCATAAGGCCGCTGCCAACACAAGAGTCCGCCACTGCAATTACAGTTCACCATTGATGGAAGGAGCAGTCACTAGAACACCAGCAGTTGCACACACATTACCGCATAAGGCCGCTGCCAACACAAGAGTCCGCCACTACAATTACAGTTCACCATTGATGGAAGGAGCAGTCACTAGAACACCAGCAGTTGCATACACATTACCGCATAAGGCCGCTGCCAACACAAGAGTCCGCCACTACAATTACAGTTCACCATTGATGGAAGGAGCAGTCACTAGAAAACCAGCAGTTGCACACACATTACCGCATAAGGCCGCTGCCAACACAAGAGTCCGCCACTACAATTACAGTTCACCATTGATGGAAGGAGCAGTCACTAGAAAACCAGCAGTTGCACACACATCACCGCATAAGGCCGCTGCCAACACAAGAGTCCGCCACTGCAATTACAGTTCACCATTGATGGAAGGAGCAGTCACTAGAACACCAGCAGTTGCACACACATCACCGCATAAGGCCGCTGCCAACACAAGAGTCCGCCACTACAATTACAGTCACCATTGATGGAAGAAGCAGTCACTAGAAAACCAGCAGTTGCACACACATCACCGCATAAGGCCGCTGCCAACACAAGAGTCCGCCACTGCAATTGCAGTTCACCATTGATGGAAGGAGCAGTCACTAGAAAACCAGCAGTTGCACACACATCACCGCATAAGGCCGCTGCCAACACAAGAGTCCGCCACTGCAATTACAGTTCACCATTGATGGAAGAAGCAGTCACTAGAAAACCAGCAGTTGCATACACATTACCGCATAAGGCAAAACCAGCTAGTTCAGCAACCGACCGTCCGCCATTTTTCTGAACATGCAGTTCACAATACAAACAAACGGTGTACAGATGTAAAAACATCCCATATGAAATCCACAGCTCGCAGTGTCATTACATGGACTAAACGCAATAGCCAGTCATTTACCATTGGCACGCAATAATTGATGTGGCCAGTGTCACACCAGTCGCCGCTATTTCCCGGAAAATTTCGTGATACCTGTTTTAGGCTGGTTGACCTAGGAGCTCTGGTTAGGGAGGGGAAAAAATTCCCGCCTGGCGGGGGAGTCAAACTCATGACCATCGGACCAACAGATCAGCGTGCTAGTTTCCTACGCTACCGCCGCTTCTCTATTGTCCAGCCAGGGCTTCTCAAATTGTTGTTCATTAGCAATCCGCTTTGTTCAGACGAAACGTTTCACGACCTCCGTCACTCTGTTATAAAAGCAATAGATAGAGTTATGTTAGCGTAAGTCAACATGGCCGAATGTCTAAGAACGCGTATTCTTAGACATCCGGTGTGGTGATGTAGAAGTAAGCGGTTCAACCCGTACACCGGACACTTGGACTAAAATGTTGACCTATCGTCCTTGACTTTGGGACGTAAATTGCAAGTACCTCTGAAGTCGGAGTGGGTTTACCTGATGGCGAGGGACACTGTTAATAGGGAAAAAGTAATTCACGTGCAAATTTCAGTCCAGCACTACTAGATGTAGTGTGTGTGTGGACTACACTTGAGATGAAAGCGAGCGAGCAAAAGTGATGTCAGTAATGCTTTGTTTGTGTGTGCTATCCGCATCAACCATTCTGGAACGTGAGTGTGTTCTTGTAACGCTGACCAATAGGGGAAGATGACATAACAAGAGAGAGAGAGAGAGAGAGAAATTTTTGTTGCGTATCCCTTACGGGACGTTACAGTCAACACCAGCATTTTCAGCTGCTGTTGATTTACTAGGCAAGTGTTACGTTCAGTAGTTTGCCATTGCTTTCTGAACGACCGGTCTCTATACCTTTTTCGAAAAAACCAGCACCGCCGTGTTTCGAACCCGGGTATACGGGCTCACAAACCGCGTTCGCAAGCCCTTCAGCCACAGAGAGAGAGAGGCTGGCAAAAAATGTGAGGCGTTAGATTTCGTCGTTATGACGACAGAGAAGGCTGGAAATCGTTGAAAGGGACTTTGATATGAGTGCTGGGCTAGTTTGAAATTGCCTTTCATTAAGTATCGTCTCCAGCAAGTGCTCAGCGGGGGATAACGTTTTTCTGTGTAGGCTTACTATTTCTTTATTGAATTCTTCCATCCATGCTCCCTTTTTCCCATTGTTTTCTGTACTCGCTGGCTGTTGTTTTCTTGTTGTTGTGTTTATGTTCGTTACCCACTCGTGCTCTCTCTCTCTCCCTCCTCTCTTTCTCCCTCTCTCTCCCTCCTCTCTTTCTCCCTCTCTCTCCCTCCTCTCTTTCTCCCTCTCTATTATGTGTGAAGGAGTGTGTTTGTGCTTTGCTTTATGTACGAATAAGGATATATGAGCGAACGAGCTAGAGAGAGAGAGAGAGAGAGAGAGAGAGTGTGTGAGAGAGAGAGAGAGAGAGAGAGAGAGAGAGAATGTATGAGTGAATGTTTGTGTCTGGGTATATGTGTGTGATGGTGTGTATGTTTTGTGTGTTATTGAGTATAACTGTTAGTTTTTGTGTAAATGACGTGTATGTGTGTGTGTTCGCGCGCACACACAAACTGTATGTATACACAATACGTACGTACGTGTGTGGGTGGGGGGGGGGGGTGAATAAGTAGGTTGTAGGCTAAGGGCTTGCGAACGCGGTTTGTGAGCCCGTATACCCGGGTTCGAAACACAGCGGTGCTGGTTTTTTTTAAAAAGGTATAGGAGCCGATCGTTCAGAAAGCAATGGCAAACTACTGAACGTAAAATTTGCTCAGGAATCACGAACAGCGAAATTGCTAGTGTTGACTGCTACGTCCTGTGAAGGACATGCAACTTAATATTTTTTAAGGTACGTAGGTATGTGTTTATCCAAGTGTGAATGTGTGTATGTGTGTGTGCGCGCGTGCCTGCATGCCTGCCTGCGTGACTCATAACATGGTAACATTCATTGTTTATGTTCACGATATTCATTTGACTATATGTGTTTTCCCATGTGAATGTAACATGCGCAGTAGTGAATGTAAAATGACACAATAGATAATTGATGTACGAAAGATTAGTTAATGGTTGGAAGGGCCGAATGTACAACAGGCCTATGTGCCCAATTTGTTACCCTTTGAAAATAAAGTGTAAGTTCGCGCTCTCTCTCTCTCTCTCTCTCTCTCTCTCTCTCTCTCTCTCTCTCTCTCTCTCTCTCTCTCTCTCTCTCTCTCTCTCTCTCTCTCTCTCTCTGGTTCATCCTCCTTTGCTTCCTTCTTCTTCTTTTTGTTTCTTATCTTATATCTACCTCTGTTAAGTCTGCATCCCTCTCTCCCACTTTCTCAATCTGATACTCCTCCTCCTCTTTCTCCTCTGCGTGTGCACAAGAGTGAACTTCAGCAACAAGCCATTTAACAAACCACACGCTCGCCAGTGTGTGTAACTTACTGTTGGCACGGGATTTGGTCCAGTACAAACAAAGGGAAGCGGGACACCGCCCTGGCTTAAAGTAAACATTGGACCATCAAGACGATTAGGCAAAAAAGCAATAGAAAACGTGTGTGGCTATCACTAGAAATAGTTTGAGGAGCTGTCATTGGAGCACATCAACAATTTACTCCACAGGATTAGATGCGGTCTGGTGCAGCACTGCATGGTTGTGCTTGTGTCTCTGACATCCACGGTATATCACACGTCTACCCGCGTTGTGATACAACTCCCCGACAGACCGAGTCCAGGGTTCGAAACCAGCTGCAGGCGATTTGGAAGCAGACCGTCTTGCGTTGATTCCGATCGAGTATATTTGTCGTTTAAGAAAGCAATGCATATCCTATTTACAGGGAATCGCTGTCAACACCAGTATTTTACTGCTGTTGTTGATTTCTTGGATAGTTTACGTTCAGTAGTTTGCCATTGATTTCTGAACGACCGGCTCCCATACCAACACTATAACCCAGCGCAACGCGGTCTGCTGCCATATCGGTCGCAGGTGTGTTTCGAACGCTGGTAAGCAGGCTTACGAATCGCGTCCGTAAGACCTTAGCCACGGAGACCCAGTTTTGTTTGGATTCCTGAAATCCAGTAAACATCAGACAGACGCCCTTAGAGAACTAACTACACATCTGGGGTGGGCAGTATATCACCAACATAAAACATCCATGTTTAGAGTATCGCACACGTAGGGGCAAAGGGCTTACGGACGCAATTTGTAATCCCGCATATCGCTTTAGAAACACAACTGTGTGCGGTTTGGTAGCAGACCGCCTTGCGTTAGTTTTCATACAGTGGTATGTGTGCTTATCGTTCAGAAACATTGGCAAACTACTGAACGTAAACTTGCCAAGAAATCACTAACAGCCAAAAAAGTTTATGAGTTTGACTACGAAGTCCTATAAAGGATATGCAACTAACTTCAACACTTAGGGGAGTCTTCGTGACGACATGGTCAAGCTGCCTTCCTCGCGCACCGGAAGTCGTAATTTCGTTTTCAGACCGTAATTCATTTTACGGGTGTATTTGTTTCGGAGACCTCTAGGGATCGCTGCTAGAGTCACGGAGTTCGTGCACTGTGTGATTCTTTAGACAGACCGCTCTGCGAAGAGAGCGACATGGCAATATAGAATAAAATCCGGTGCGGTTAAATAGATCCCCTTGGCTTTATAATTGTATGTAACACCTGGGCTAGTGTGCGACGACTGTAACAGTGAGGGAAAGACTGTCACATACTTTCCCGCGCATCTACAAAATGTGGTGGCGCTATCATATCGCAGGCCCATAGCAAGATACTTTTTCGGGACAAAGAAATATAAATAACCATTTCCTTGACTCGCCTTGGGACACTAAATGTTTGTATGATCACTGTTGAGGGGAAGCCGGAAGCCACTGTCATCAGGGTGTTAACCCAAAGTCCACCACACTGTCAGCTCCAGAAATACACCACTGACAACCTGTCTTACGGTGTGGGTTGCAGCTGGTGGGTTATGTCAAGTCTGGCTTTTGTTTGTGGGATACACAGTTCAGACATCCTTCGTTGCAAATACATTGCAGGCACCTGTATACCAGCTAGTGCCAGAACTTAGAAAGATTCTATTTCTTTTTGATCCGCCCCCTCATTCTTGTTCGCCTCATTCCTCTTATTCTCCTCCCCCTTCTTCAAGAAGAAGAGTCAAAAGAAACAACTCTCTTGCGCATTCATTGTACTCACGTCACCCTTAGCTTACTCACACCTAACTACGTGTTTGCTGCCTTTATTTGCAGTTGTTTGTTGTAAACTCAAAGAAGTTGTTTGTCGATAACTCAATGAATGAATCACCAAATAACGAAAAGTAGATTGTGGGCTTTACTAGAACGCAATTACAAGTAATAAAATGGACGTTGCGGCTAAAACCTTCGTCAGCACAGAACAAACAAACACAAAGCGACACACGACTACTCTAAAAACACTACATGAAAATATTAAAGTTACTTATTTTCTTGTCGAAAACTCAAAAGTTGTTGTTTCTAATAAACTAAAGGCAGTTGTTTCTTGAAGATTCAGGAGGTTAAATTTGTTATAAACTGAAAGAAGTTGTTTGATATAAACTGAAAGCAGCTGTTTGTTGTTAACTCTAAGAAGTTGTTACACAATGAAAGGTGTTTATTATAAACTGAAAGAATGTGTTTATTTTATAAACTGAAAGAATGTGTTTATTATTAACTGAAACAAGTTGTTTGTTATCAACTGAAACAAGCTGTTTCTTATCAACTGAAAGAAGCTGTTTGTCATCAACTGAAAAAAGCTTTTTGTTACCAACCAAAATAAGCTGTGTTTTATCAACTGAAAGAAGTTGTTTGTTATCAACTGAAAGAAGTTGTTTGTTATCAACTGAAAGAAGTTGTTTGTTATCAACTGAAAGAAGTTTCTGATTATAAACTCAAAGTTAATTATAGCACTTATTCAAAGTATCACCCCTCCATTCACCAGAAAGTGAACTCCATAAATATAACTTTGACAAACCAGGCCCACTTCCTGTGCGGTGTCAGTTGCAGCTGGCGAGCCGGTGAGAACAAGCAGCCGTTGTTCCGACAGATGAAATCTTCCCCCATCCAAGTCCCCTTTCAGCACATCAGGACAAGGAATGACTGCGGAAGAGCTAAACGGATTATTGTTTCCAGTCGCCCCGGTTGTTACAGGAGTTGAAAATAATGAAGTCGCAGGGAGAGTTCATTTGAATGTATTCATCAGCCGCCCCTGTAAAGTGGAGGTGGGGTGGGTGAAATGTAAATAGAAAATGTAAATGGGGTGATCCGCGGGGACGTAACGTCACAACCAGGCGGTTTCGATTTACATAAGCACATGCAGGGAATAAGGAGATTGCGCATGGCTGGAGGGTGGATAATGAGTACAATAATACCTCGTCGTTGTTATCGTCGGGTGCACTCAGGAGTCCATTTTTCATCATGATGTGTTATACCAAAGCGTGCCGTCGATCATGCCTCTCCACAATTACTTGTCCTCTTGTGTTCTTGATAAGTTTGACCACTGATCGTCTTCCATACCACTTTGCTAACCCATGCATGCATTTGTGTGTCTTTATAACAAATACAAAACAAGTTCGGGGGGGGGGGGGGGGGGGGGAGAGTCTGATGTGGGTATGTGAGCTGTTACAACAATCACGTTTTTTTGTCGGGCAGAGTGCACAGAGGAATAGGTAGCCAGTTTTTGCTTCCCGTAGTGGACGATGAGAGTAGGCGTCGAACTCCTGTTATACCTCGCTCATGCCAATGTTAACGTAACGTTGTATCTGTCTGTAGTATCTATATATTGTAGGCCATATGATTCTACAATACGAGAAACTCTTAGAGTTTATATATATATATATATATATATATATATATATATATATATATATATATATATATATATATATATATATATATATATATATTCTCCTTCTCTCATGATCAATACCTCTCCCATTACCTATTATTTTTATCTCCTTATGAACCCCACTTCTCCCATTACACCTTCTCCTTCTCTCCTCATGATCATCGTTTCTCCCACTCAATCTTTTCCTTCTTTTTTTTTTTTATCCATTCTTATCTTGTCACTACCTGTATCCTCTTCTTTCTCCGCCTCCCCCGTCTGTTTTTCATCTAGCACTCTACTCTTCTTTACTCTTCTTCTTCTTCTTCTTCTTCTTCTTCTTCTTCTTCTTCTTCTTCTTCTTCTTCTGATCCCTGCCTCTCCAGGGATATATATATAAAGTAATAGACACTAAGAAAGTATATAGTGATATTGCATATACACGCGCGCGCGCGCACACACACACACACACCAAGAGACAGTATACAGATATTAAACATACCAAGAGACAGTATATAGAGATTAAATATATCTGTGTGTATATAGAGATTAAATATACCAAGAGAGAATAATCATCATCAAGTGCCCTGCCAGCTGGCGTAGGCGTTATGTCTCTCCACTGATCTCGGTCTTTTGTGTTGTGGATCAACTCTGCTGATGACATCCCTCCTTGCCACCGTCTCAATCCATCCAGCATTATTTCTCTTGGTCGGCCTCTGCCTCTCTTCCCCTCGATCTTTCCAGTTGTCACGATGTTCTCCAATGCCTCTCTTCTCATGACATGACCAAAGAAAGATGTTTGTCTCTTTCTTATTGCTGTATATAGTGTTCTAGTTTCATTAGCCTCTTTCAGGCAGTCGTCTTTGGTTACTCTGGCAGCCCAAAGAAATCGCAAATTCGTCTCAGGAAGCACATCTATGTTGCCTTCAAGTTCTTCCTAATTTGTTCATTTACATTCCTAGATTCACTGACATACAGTAAAATAGGCTCTATTTAGCATTTCAACACTCTCTTTCTTACATTTAATGATAGTGACTTATTGCATAAGATACTTTTCATTTTCTGAAATGCAACTTTTGCTTGCTCTTTTCTGCTCTTAATCTCTGCTGTGCACCTTCCATCTTATATTGTAAATGCTCCTAGGTATTTAAAATTATCCACTTGGTTAATAATTGTCCCTTCTATTTCCATTACATATTTTGGCGTCACTCTTTTCTTTGATATCACCATTGTTAATGTTTTCTTGATATTCAACGAGAGTCCTTTCTTAGCACCCTCTGTTACTACAATGTCCAACAATTGTTGTAGATCTTTTGCATTATCCGCGACTAATACTGTGTCATCTGCATAGCGCATATTGTTTATATTTTAACCTCCAGTTAGTATTCCTGGTTTCTATTTTATCTCTGTCATTATTACTTTGCTATAGAAGGAGAAGTAACCCAGTGATAAAACATATCCCTGTCGTACTTCTAGCTTTATTTGTTGATAAGTGCCCACTTTAATATTTCACATTTTAATTGCTGCTACTGGGTTCCAGTAAATATTCTTTGTTATTCTGAGATCTTTTCCGTCAATTTTGATACCTTTAAACATTTTCATCAGTTCATCATGTTTTGCTTTATCAAATGCCTTGGCATAGTCTATGAAGCACAAATATATGTCTTTCTGTGTCTCTTTTGATCTTTCCATTAGTGTCCGTAATGTATATATTACATTGTTTGTGCCCTTTCCTTCCACAAATCCATACTGTTCTTCACCAATTTCCATTTTTATTTTCTTTCTTGTTCTTCTCATTATAATTCTGAGTAGAAGCTTAGTGACATGGTTTATGAGGCTAATTGTACGAAATTCTTCACATTAAGTTGCTCTTGATTTTCTTGGTATAGCTATAAATACAGATTTCAGCTTGTCACTCGGTAAATATCCACTGCTGTAATATCATTTAACATTTTGGTTAATATAACCACTCCAAATTATCCCATTACTTCTAATTCTTCTATTGTGATTTCATCTGACCCAGCTATTTTTACCTTTCTTCATATGTTTGACAGCGACAGTGACTTCTTATTTTGGAATAGGTAGACCTTCTAAGTAGTTTCTTTCTTCTGTTAATTCTTCCCTTTCTCCATCATATAATTCTCTTATATACTCATTCCACCTCTTCATTATAACACCTTCCGCCAATAATATATTTCCCGTGTTTGTTTTCAAACACCATGTATGGTATTTTTCTTCCCGTGAGCTCACTGAAATGTCTGTGCATATTTGTTTTTTACCTTTAATATAACTGAAGTAAATTTTTTTCACTGCTCGTTCAACCGGCATTCTTTTGCCCTTACACATTCATGTCTTATTTCTTTATTTACTTTATCATAGTCTTGTTTGTCATGTTTACTCTGTTTTCTGTTGTCCACCAACTTTAAGATTTCGTCAGTCATCCAAATTTCTTAGCTTTTCCGCTTCTCTCCGGTAATATTTCTTTGCTTGTTTGTGTTTTATGAATGGAGTATCTTAACATTTCCCATTGTCCGTTTGTACTCTGAATTTTAGCTATTGCATTGTGCCTATTTTTCTCAATCACTCTGTTTTGTTCTTACAGTTTCATGTTGCCTCGCCATCTACTTTCTATTTCTCTCTTTGTCTCTCTTCCCTTCCAAGGTTGCTTTTCCAGGAGGTTGTTCGTTCAGTAGTTGGCCTTTACTTTCTGAACGGGAAGTTTATGTCCCACTTAATTTCGGTGTATGGGTTGAACCGCCTACCTCGCCATAATCGTACCGGAAGTTTAAGAGCGAATGCTTTAATTCTTTCGACCACGATTGATGTATATAAAAATATACGTATGTTCTCAATACGTCTGCATGGCTGTACAGTAATCCTTTATTGTTTAAAATATATACGAATAAGTACATTTCAGAGACAGTCTATAAGCGTAATAATGCAGCTATAGAAGCCCATGGCCTGGAAGGCTGCGAAGCCTTGCTCTGATGCCTTGCATCAGTTCTCGTCATTTCCTCCAAATGTGTTCATCCCTCACATTCTGGCGTGGAACTGGTGCCGCACAGCTCTAAACGTTCATTGACTCTTCAGACACGTTTTCAATGTTTGGTGTTTCTATTCCCAGATGCGATTTATCACAAACATTACCGGGTGGGAGGAGAAGAAGCCGGCCCTTTATCATGGTCATGTGGCGTTTATTGATTTCTCCAGGTGAGTATTGCCGTTGTTGTTTGTTGTTGTTGTGTTTGGTGATCTCATTGCTGCCGAGTAGTCTAACCTTGGCAGCAGCGTATTGCCATGGCAATTAATTAATTAATTAATTATTCTTTCTCTTCTTTTGTCCTACTGCTTTTGCGGTGAAGTTTCGCAGTGATGAGGCAGATGTAATGTTCCGTGTTTCGCCTGTCTTATTGCTTGTACTAACGTCATATTTGATTTCTTCAATGTCTCTTTTGCCTGGGCTCCATGGCGAAGGTGTTATGGACGTTGTTCGTAATCCCGTATACTATTAAACACAGCTGTGCGAGATTTGGCAGTGGATCGCATAGCGCTGGTTACTTACGGAGGTATGTGAGCCGGTCTTTCAGAAAGAAATGACAAACTACTGAACGTAAACCTTGCCAAGACATCAACAACAGTTGAAAAATGCTGGTGTTGATTGCAATGTCCTGTAAAGGATATGCGAAAAAAACAATGTTTCTTTTAACTCAATCTAGCCAACCCTGTCTGCGTCGTCCTCTAGCCTTGTATCTCGATGTTCTCATGTAGAACACCCTAGCCGATGGTTGATCTTGTTCCATTCTAATTGTCTTTGGTCTTCTTTCAGTAATAGGCGTTACCCCTACTCTTGTTTTTAGTGTCTCATTTCTCTTTCCATTTTGTTTTTGCCCCCCCCCCCCCCTCGCGCGGATTTGCTTTGTTTTCTTATGCATCTCATCTCACATGATGTGATTTTAGACCTGTGTGTTTCTAGGACTGTCCATGTCTGGCATCGGCAACACAGCGTTGGGAAGATTACACCATCTATCAGCTTCTTTTGAGAATGTTGATATTTGGATGTTTTAGAATAAGTGCTATTTGACAGTTGATGTTGTTTGCTTTCTGTATTCTCGTGTTTTCTTCCTAGTCTTCCATCCTCTCTGTGAACACACAGCACGGAGATTCATGTACTCTGTAACTTGTTTTAATGATTTTACACGTATGTTAACGTTATTTTGCACTGGTTTTTGTCGGGTTTTCTTTTCGATGCTAACCTTCATATCGAAATTCTTGCACCAATTGTCAAGGCAATTGATATGATGCTTGAGATCCGCATTGTTTTCATACAGTAAATCCGATCGTCTACAAACATCAGCTCGTTTAAACTCTCAGGTTGTGGATTTGCTTCTGTAGTAATCTTATCTATACAGGCGATAAATAGAAGTCTTGAAACAACACATCCTTGTCTGACGCAATTAATTATTGATCAGCTCATTCTTCCACGAGCGAAATGCGTGTCTTATCACTTAAATTACGTGTCTTGAAATCAGTGATTTATTGTTGTCGGAAAACGTTTCTCGTGAAGGCGATGCGCGCATGTATGCGCCCCCCCCCCCCCCCTTTCCACACTCACACCCCCCCCCCCCCCCCCAATCACACACACACACACACAACCCCCAAAATCACACACACACACACTCACACATCTCTCTCTCTCTCTCTCTCTCTCTCTCTCTCTCTCTCTCTCTCTCTCTCTCTCTCTCTCTCTCTCTCTCTCTCTCTCTCTCTCTCTCTCATTATACAGTGGCAGAGTGTTTTTACAGGCGAACTTTTCACGCTTCTATAGCAATATCTGCTGTGAGACTACCTTGTACTTCAAAATTCCGGGAAACACTGGATGATATTCAGATTGCCAGCTACCCACAAGGCCTATACACACGGAGTTCTGAAAGTTACAGAACAATCATCGTAACTCCACTTTAAAATTTCCGGGAAATGGTTGGTGATATCCCGATTGCCATCCATCCTTAAGCCAGCAGACACAGAACTGGCACTATCGATATACGCTGGTGGAGATTGGGGGAGGTGTGTGTCCGGGGGGGGGGGGGGGGATCGGAGCACCTATTGATCTGTTCGGAGTGCGATAATTAGGACCCTCACAAATCACTGATCGCATGGATAATTGCAAGTTTAAGAAGAATCATCAAACCAACACTAACCATTATCTGGGAACATAGTAGATTTTTAATGTTTTGCGCTCGCTCACTTAGAACTTCCAAGCGTAGTCCATACACATGTTACTATATCTAGTAGCACTGGACTGGTGTTTGCGTGTGAATTAGCTTCTTTATTACCAGTTTCCCTCGCCATCAGGCAAACCCACTCTGTCTACAGAGGTATTTGTAATTTACGTACGTCCCCAAGTCAAGGACGAGAAGTCAACATTTTAGTCCAACTGGCCAGTGTATGTGGTTGAACCCTTTACCTCGAGATTAACACACGAGAAGTTTAAGAAGCAGCGCTTTTATTCGTTCGACCGTGATTACCTCCAGCATAGTTTTTTTTTTTTTTTTTTTTGTGGTGCATATCTTATTTACAGGACATCGCTGTCAACACCAGTATTTTACTGCTGTTGATGTCTTGGCAAGTTGACGTTCAGTAGTTTGCCATTGCTTTCTGAACGACCGGCTCCCACGCCAACACGTTCAAACCCCAGCGCGACACGGTCTGCTACCAAATCGGTCGCAGCTGTGTTTCAAACTCGGGTAAGCTGGCTCACGAATCGCGTCCGTAAGACCTTAGCCACGGAGACAGGCTCCAGCATAGTAGATGATGTGACATTGTCTTTTTTTGCATAAGATCTCCCTATAGGGAGTTTTGCCAGTTCCGGGCGAATCGTCAGTATTCTCTACAGCTGTGTCAATGTATACGTTACACTTGTTGTTGACAGGATAAAGTTACTCCTGGCACATACTGCCAGACATCAACTAGAGAACTCGGTGACAACTGTCAGAATTGAGGGAAAAAGAACAAGGGAAAGGCAGAGAAATAAATACCCGGCTGGCTTGACCACATGGCAAGGTCGAGACAGGTCTCTGGTGATCGTGTCAGATGGCGAAACATGACCGCCAACGCTTAGCGTCATGGCACATGATGATACTGCCATATATTCCAGATCACTGAATAATGATGTTGTGTAGCCAGCACCCTTCTTCAATTCTTCAACGTCTTTTCTTTCCAGAAAATTCCTCTTTTAATTCTGAAAAAAGTATCCGGTACCCATTTTATGAGGCGAGGTCGACCCCACAGTTGTACTTGTCCGGGGGGGGGGGGGGGGGGGGGGGGGGAGGTGGTTGGGGGCGATTGCTGTAACTGCTGGGAGTTGAACCGGACCACTGTTTTTATTAACCAAGGGCGCTAACCGCTCTGACATCATGGCTCCCAAAAGAATAGTGGATGGAAGTAGATCGTGAGTATTTTCAGCTCAGACGATATCTGAACACAACAGAACTGCCTGGGTTTCTGTCCCAAAACGAAGAAGAATGAACCGAGGAACGAGGGCAATTTGGGGACGAATATACGCGAAGGTAGATATGAAGAAAATTATTGAGTTTTTGGCGACAAGATGGACGCCCTGCAAGATCTCTCTGTGCGTTGTGACATCTGATTATGCAGAACGTTAGCAAGCGTACGTATGACATATTTCCTAGAGTGATTACCCATATTGCAGTAGCTGCAATACACTGCGAAACGTGGATCTATTGACTTACAAAGAAACGAGGCTGAACAATGGCATATATACTTACTACAGTTTGTAGCGTGAGTAATCAGTCATTGTGCAATAGTCACAATGTTGTTCACAGCGGATATCTAGAGACTAATACAGACACGAGATTCAACATTAGCATACGTACTTGCAACGTTTTGTAGCATTGGTAGTCATAGTGCAGTAGACGCGATGTTGTTAAAGACCCAGATCTAGTGACTAAGTAAAGAGTGGTTGACATAACAGCTAGTGAACACTTGCATATATCACTCACTACATGTCATTAGGCCGATGGGCACCACTGGATTGATGAATACATCATCATCTAGTGGTCAGAATTGGGGTCAAGGAAGAATAACTGTAGATCCACCTAAAGTATATACAGTTTATATACTATACAAGAGTGTGTATGGACTACGCTTGAGTTCAAAGCGAGGGCGCAAAAAAAATAGTATTGTGTTTTGAACTGTGATTTGTTCGAAATGCGATAGAAAAAAATAGAGCATTATTTTACCAGAAATTACTATTGTGTTGTGCCTGGCATTCTCAGGAGTTGTCTTGTGTAGATAACAAAGTTATCGAGATAGTGAGCATAAAGTCGGTCAAGACCAGTAGTATAGAGTGCTTTGAAGCAGGCTGCATGCTATAGTGTGTTTATTTATTTTTTTTTTGCCCCAATATAAAATTCAATATCTCAGTAACCAACTGAGGGAAAATGATGAGATTTAGCATATAACCTTATCATTATGTCCACCCAAGCAAAAATATTTTTGTTCTGGAGATTGTGCAGCAGATTTTAATGTTTGTTTATATGCGGTATATAATTTACGGCTCCGTGATTAATACCATCATTTTAAGAGTATTACAGCTTCAGCAAGACACATCCGCGCTATTTTTGAAATTGTCTCGCGGTTTTTGTTTTGGCTCAAACAGCGCGGAGTTAAATGGTATTGTTCAGAGGTGTCTCCAATGGGGGTTCTTTCATGAAACGTGATTCTATAAATAAACTAGCTGACTCAACCTGGCTTCGCCCAGCTCCTGGCGGGGATGGATGGATGGATCTATCTATCTATCTATCTATCTGTCTGTCTGTCTGTCTGTCTGTCTGTCTGTCTGTCTGTCTGTCTGTCTGTCTGTCTGTCTGTCTGTCTGTCTGTCTGTCTGTCTGTCTGTCTGTCTGTCCGTCCGTCCGTCCGTCCGTCCGTCCGTCCACCTACCTACCTTTCTACCTACCTACCTAACTACCTACCTACCTACCTAACTACCTACCTGTCTGTCTGTCTGTCTGTCTGTCTGTCTGTCTGTCTGTCTGTCTGTTGAAAGTGTGTTGAAAGAGGAAGAGGATTATTGGAGAAAGGATGGATTGAATTTTATGCAACCGAGAGCAATCATCAACCTACTGGAATCGTCCGACACAGATTAAGGTCTGAGCAGATCGCAGACCTTAATCTACGTACACACTTACTGAGATATTGTGCTCCAACTATTCAGACGAATTGCAGACCCTAAACATTACAGCATCAGCATAATGTCAATGGCAACAGTTTGTATTCCACAGTGATGAATTTTCTATTCCGCAAGCCCTCAGCGGTGACAAACAACTGTATTTAAAAAAGAAACACACACACACACACACACACACACACACACACACACTAAACGCATTGAATACCATCAGAAGAGTAATATTGCGGTGGAAACTGACATATTGTGGCATAACAAGAAACGTGAAAGCAAACACGTCAAAGTTAGGGGGCAACACACGTGCATACGAATCAATCTATAAACTTCAATGAAAAGAGGACCAACATCTTGGTCGTTAAGAAGAAAGCCCACTACAGAGACACTGACAACTATTTTCATAGTACAAAACAGGTAATCATGTACCGTCTCTGAACGGTAAACAGCAGAGTAGACAATCTTTCACGAAGACTCAAAGCGGGTCTGTCACCATGTGTACGTGTGAACAAACTACACAGACAGCTGAACAGATCCTTACAAATGGAAACATGATGACTAAATTGCGGTATCATTTCTGGTCACTCCATACGCACATTAACTCACAGCTATTTGGAAGCTTTCACGAACTCAATATAAAAAGCTAACACGAATACTTGTGTACATATTATTAACCAGCAGCTGAAGAAACAAGAAGGAAATGAAAAATACGGTAAGAAATATATTTCTTCTACTTTCCTGTCAATTTACAAATTATTTACCCCATGCCTCTGTAAATTCTCTGTCTTTACTAATATTACACATTGCACCCCTCTCGGGATTCTCAGTGGTGAAGTGGTCAAGCCGTCTGACTCGGGCTCCGAAGGTTGTTTGTTCGATTCCGGGCCGCGTCCTTCATTTCACGAGTGCATCTTTTCGGAGACTCCCGAGGGTCGTCGCTGAAGCTACGGAGATTGCGCTTTGTACGACGCTTTCCGCGCTGCGGAAAGAAACTGAGCCATATGGGATAAAAACCCGGTGCAATGCAGCCGACCCTGTCGATTTTAAGCTACTTCTTTCATTGCACCCACTCCCATACGAATCCGGATACGCCTTGTGTGTCATCTGAATTGGCGGGGCTTTCATTACTGTAAACATAAATTTGTTAGCGAGAAATCACTAGTTATTCGGCAAAACATCAAAGTAATGTCGCCGCTTTCGATGATTTAAGTTGTTTTTGGACCTATCAAAGACATATTCCTTGGGTGGGGGTAAATATAAGACGGCTGGAAAAATTTCATAACGATGCAACAGATAGTTTTCAAAATAATTGATCGTGAATGAAGGCATTCTTTGCGGGACATACTATAGGAACTAATATAGACAGTTCACATATTAAAGATACATGTCTCTCGCTGGGAGACGGCACCCCGCGACAGCTGGATAGATTCAGTCGGCAGTTTGGTATCAGCGATGTCTAGGATATTATTAATGATGCGGTGGGCGTTTCAACAGATACTCAAAGAAGATTCCTCCCTAATCAAACATGAAAGATACGAGCTACGATTACCCAGGCGACACTCCACCGATTCAGTGTAACTAACAAGTCAAGTATCCGTAATGTTTTTGTTTTGTTTTGTTTTTGCTTTCGCGCGCTTTGAACTCAAGCGTAGTCCATACATGTGCTATTACTTCTGATGCACGGGACTGATTTTTGTGTGTGGATTAGCTTTCCCTATTACCAGTGTCCCTCGCCATCAGGCGAAACCCACTCCGACTTCTGAGGCAATTGTAATCTACGTCCCCAAGTTAAGGACGAGAAATCAATTTAGTCTAACTGACGAGTATAGGAGTTGAACCCGCTACCTTGGTATCAGCACACCGGAAGTTTAAGAGCAAGCGCTCTGATCATTTCGGCCATGCTGACATCAGAAACTGTACTAAGAAAGGCTAAAACGACCCTCGCAGTTTAGTGTGTTTTTTTCCCGTGACTCCTTAAGTGCAACATTACACTTCAACGGACGCTGCTGTCTCTCTGATTTGAGTCTCTCTGGAATTTCCGTTATCATTTTTGCCTCTTCTAATTTCCCTTCTTTCCTGTCTTGCAGCAGGTCTAGCATGATTGATATACTGCAGATTTTGTACACCGAAAAGCGGTTTCAAGACAGATACAGCCGTAGACGGCTCAAGTGTGAGACCATCAAACAATTTTAGGCTGTGGTATTTTCAGGCGAGTTGCTCATCTCCCTTCCTGGATGTTTGTCATTTTCTTGTCAGAAACATCTTCGCTATTAATTTAAAGGGGCGTTGTCCACCTTCAGAACCGTACTGTCTGGAAAAACTCATTCCTGCGGCTATCTCTGGGATAACGACGCTCTACAGCAGTACACTAACCATAGATCATTTCATTGATACTTCATGCCTTGTGCTATTACCGAGTCATCTTTAACACGTACAAGGAATGTAAAAGAGGCCGCTATTTTACTTCTACTTCTTACTTCCGAGGCTTGTTTTGTGTTGTGTGTGTGTGTGTGTTGCATATCCCTTAAGGACGTTGCAGTCAACACCAGCATTTTTCAGCTGCTGTTGGTGTACTAGACAAGTTTTACGTTCAGTAGTTTGCCATTGCTTTCTGAACGACCGGCTCACATACCCCAGTAAGTTACCAGCGCGGCGCGAACCGCTGCCGATTCTCGCAGCTGCTTTCCCCACGTGGATATACGGGATTACGAAGAATGCCGTTAACACCTTGGCCAGGGAGAACGGCTTGTTACAAGGAGTGTAATACAGCCCTCTAATTTACTTCTACTTATAGTTTCCGAGGCTTGGTACAAGGAGTGCAATAAAGTCCTCTATTTTACTTCTACTTAAAATTTCCAAGGCTGGGTACAATGGGTGTAATAGAGTCTTCTAGTTTACTTCTTATTATAGTTTCCGAGGCCTGGTACAATGAGTATAATATAAGTCCTCTATTTTATTTCTACTTATAATTTCCGAGGCTTAGTACAAGGCGTGTAATATAGTCTTCAATTTTATTTCTACTTATAATTCCCTAGGCTTGGTACAAGGAATGTGATAGAGTCCTCTAATTTACTTCTAACTGATAATTTCCGAGGATTGTTTCCTGTGTTGGGAGCCGCGATAGCTTTATGGCTAAACGCTTGCGTGCTAGCCTATTGGTGATGTGTTCGAGTTTGGCCAGGATGGATTTTTACACCTGCCTTGGGCTCCCAGGTCGCCTCGGACTGAAATTTGTGCCAGGAAAAGTGTTGGGAAATGAAGGTGGTTGACGTGATATTGATCACATTACCCCTAGGGATCCCGATGACTGCCCCAATGACTGCACTTGCCTCTGTGCTTACATGAACTTCCTTCAGTTAGGGCGGTGAAACGGTTTCAAGTAGAAGCTCAAACACAATAATCATGAGTATATGAGACAAAGATTAGTTATGTTATACCGTACAATCGTTGGAGATATAACAATAGTGGGTGTGGGAATATTTGCTAATTCACAGGCAGTGATGAATGCATGGGAGGTACGTGTGTTACCGGGCCACTAATTGAAGGAAACAAAGAGGATTAACATTATAGACTACCATGCATGTCGAAATAGGTGGCTAAGGAAAAGTTGGCGTAGGACTTACGACCCCATCTCGTACAACACTTAGGGTGAAATCATTCTACCACGAACAAGTCTAGAGATAAGGACGTATCACTAATCGGTGATTGTTTATTGTAATAATGCTGCATGCCATTGGCAGATGCTGTTCTAAGAGACCGTTTCATCGTGTGCCGACGATCGACAGCTGTCTTCTTCTATTAGTCGTCACCATCTCAATCCGTTCAGTCTGTATTTGGAATGTGTAGATAAAGGCAGGAGTCGCTGGGCAGATACTGCAATACGGATGTGAAGTGTCTCGGCCTATTCTAGACTTCGACTAGTGAGGTGATGGTGTAAGGTCTCAGTGTATTCTAGACTTCGGCTAGTGAGGAGAGGGTGTAAGGTCTCGGCGTATTCTAGACTTCGACTAGTGAGGAGAGGGTGTAAGGTCTCGGCGTATTCTAGACTGCGAGTAGTGAGGTGAAGGTGTAAGATCTCGGCGTATTCTAGACGTCGAGTAGTGAGGTGAGTGTGTAAGGTCCCGGCGTATTCTAGACTTCGAGTAGTGAGGTGAAGGTGTAAGGTCTCGGCGTATTCTAGACTTTCCTAGTAGTGAGGTGAAGGTGGCCAGTGCACTTCCTCATCCCATTTCCTTCTCAGACAACTCCGAGAATATTAAAAGCAATTGGCTGTTACTCACCAGGGACCGAGATCTGGGGAGAGACATGGACGTCTACACCATTTGGCAGGCACATGATGATGATGATGATGATGATGGTGATGGTGATGATGATGTCAGCGACTCATGTTTATGAGGTTGGATCAACCCCAGAGTAGTACTAGTCGGAAATAAGTGTCTTGCTTCTACTTGGGATTGAACCCAGACCGGTCTTGGCAGGCAGGCGCACTAACCACTATGCTACCGCGGCTCATAATGCTGTTCGTTTCTTGTATTATGTTAGTACATTACACGCGCCACGCACGCACACGCGCTCACACACACAATGCTTTACTATGCGTCCGCGCGCATTTCACGAGTAATGGAATCTTCTTTATTCCCGGTTTTCTCCCACCCACAATAGAATTGCAAGGTAAACATTACTTATGCCTCGCTATTCGGCGTTGTTCGCTAATCGACTACGCTCCAGTGCTCAGCAGGCCTGATAAGCGAGGCTGGATAATTGAGTCCGATTCTGCTAACTCCAAGAGACAGACGGTTTCACCGTGGCCCCGTGTGAAGTCTCCACTGCAACACATCACCGTTGAAATGTTATGAAACCCCGTTGTGTGCCGTGACAGGAGAAATGAACCCGCCATATCCCTGACATAAAGCAGACGTGGCTGTAGAATTTTTTAATGATTTTATCATAACCGTTTTCGTTTAGTTAAGCTTGATATGTTTATGTGGTGGTGAAAAAATCTAAAGCCAGTTTATTTCTGAGTTGAAAGTTAAACAGATGCTGTCCGACGACAGAAGATAATGGAACTTATCTCTCTCTCTTTACTTTTCGAGTCGTGGAAGAAAAGAAAATGATGCCTGGTTATAAGAAATATTGCGCTTTATTTTTCTTTCCAAAAATCCGTGGCATGATTTGTTCATGACATAGCCATATTTTGAAGAAACAAATAGGGGGGGGGGGGGGGGGGGGGGAGAGAGGAGAGAGAGAGAGAGAGAGAGAGAGACAAATGAACGAACATTTTTTAGGAGTAGGCGGGTTGGTTGGTTGTGAACCCTACCATCTTAAATCCACGTGTGTCCCGGATATGGCTTATATCTGTCCGAGTGATATTGGTTTTTGTTTTTGTTTTTGTTCGCATAGCCTTTACAGGACATCGCTGTCAACATCAGCATCTTTCAGGTGATTGTTGATTTCTTGGCAAGATTACGCTCAGTAGTTTGCCATTGCTTTCTGAGCGACCGGCTCACATATCGCTAAGTTACCGACGCGGATAGAACCGCTACCAATTCTCGCTCACTTCACGTTATTCACGAGAGTATACGGGATTACGGAGAAAGTTGTGTATCCCCTAGACCAGGGAGACCGGCGATATTGGTGTCAAGAGCATTGATTTTCACTGTGCATGAGCGTTGGTGGTGCAGAAAGCAATGTCATAAAAAATAACAAACAGCCAACAAAAATGCTGGGGTTGATTGCGACATCATGTAAAGGATGTGGAGTTAACTTTTTTTTTTAAAAAAAAAGGTATATCTAACATTGTCACATTTGCAGTAAATGCGATTACATGGCCGAGCATAGCTGTAGTGTAATGTTATGAAGTAGATGTAATGTTATGAAGTAGATGTAATGGTATGAAGTAGATGTAATGTTATGAAGTAGATGTAATGTTATGAAGTAGATGTAATGTTATGAAGAAGATGTAATGTCATGGAGTAAATGTAATGTCATGGAGTAGATGTAATGTCATGGACTAGAAAGTCCTTTACATAACGTCGCTTTCATCACATACCACCCAAACGACTCTGTACCCTTCGCCAGTTCTCCTACCTAGTGTGTCTTTAATACCCTATGCCCACCGTGCTGTTGGTAAACCCTGCCTCGTCTTTCAGGAACCTTACTCTATGGTGGGGTAAGGAGTGGTCAGAGAATCTGACCGACACCCAGTATTTGGGGGAAAGGTCAGACGGAACATAATCAGACGGCTACTGGTAGAATCAGTGTTGGGGGTTCTTCGCTGGTTGTTAGAGATGAGGACGAAGCGCGCATGGCAAGGCTGTGGGTGTTGTGACGTCGGCTGTTGACTCAACCTAACCTAGGAACCCTACCTAAACATTTGAATGCTGGATACAGACTCTTAACTAATTCTGTACCAAGAAAACAGTATTTCTCTGTCTGTCTGTCTGTCTGTCTGTCTGTCTGTCTGTCTGTCTGTCTGTCTGTCTGTCTGTCTGTCTGTCTGTCTGTCTGATTGTTATCCTCCTTGTGATTATCTTTCCTGTTATGGAGATACTTCTTCTTATAATGATTTCCCTCTCTTTTCATGATCCTTCGTCTTATGGCAATTTCCCCCCCCCCCCTCCCCCAATCATATGGTGTTTCTTCCTCTTGTGTTGATATTTTCTCGTATGGTGATTCTTCCTCTTATGGTGCTTCTTCCTCTTATGGTGCTTCCTCCCCATATCGTTATCTTCCCTCTTCTGGTGACCCTTCCTTGTATGATGATGTCCCCTCCTCACCTTGTGTTTATCCCCCCCCCCCCTCTCTGGTGTTAATCCTCCAACTTATTGTGATCCTCCCTACTATAGTGAAACCTCCTATCATTGTGATTCCCTCTGTTACCGCGATCCTCCCTGATATGATAATCCTCCCTGTTATGATGATCCTCCCTGATATGATAATCCTCCTTGTTACGATGGTACTCCTTGTTATGATGATTCTCACTCTTATGTAGATCCTCCCTCGTAATACCACCCTCCCCCTGAAGTCGATTCATTATAACATTTGCGTGTTCGAGAATTCCGAGATTGAAGATGGACGAGCGCTGGAAAATCCAAACGTACATCCTCCCTGAAACAGTACCTGCGGCCATAATTGCATGTGAAAGTTTAAATAGACCGTATAATCGGTAGACGGCGAGATATTAATCTGGTAACACAATTCTCATTTCTCCGCCTGGAATTTACAGACATGGCAGAAGTGGAACGGAAATCATAAACAGAGTGTAAATAAATGGTAAAATTAATAAATAAATAAAATACAGCGAGAATCGCGAAAAACATTAACGTCTAGAGAGCTGTTAGAAATAATAAGTTATTTTCTTATTTATTTTTTCTTTAAAGTCTGGGTTAAGGATTTTTGCTTCATTGCACACGGTTACCCTGATAAGTGCCCCAGTCGTCTCCCGAAGATGACACAAGAAGAATTTCAGCAAAGTGCACGAACTTCTAGCATCGACGTGTGTCCAAGGCACGTATAGCAGAATTGCAAAATACTTCCAAAATAACAGTGGGTAAAAATTAACAATTGTCAAAACATTGTGGAATAATAAAGGAGGGGAGAGGTGGTTAATTTAGAGACAGAACTAAAACATGCTTCGCACATTCAACATTTCGGTCAAAAGTGTTTTTGAGAAGAAGGAGGAGGAGGTCAAGAAGAAAAAGAAGAAGAAGGAGGAGGAGGTAAAGAAGGAGATAAAGGAGGAGGAGGAGGTCAAGAAGAAGAAGAAGAAGATAAAGGAGAAGAAGAAGAAGGAGGACAACAACAACAACAACAACAACAAGAGTTGAAATAGTTCACGCAGTAGCAGTTGTAGAGAGTTGTTGATTTTGTAGCAGTAACAAGTGTAGTAGTAGTAGTAGCAGCAGCAGCAGCAGGCAGTTGTTGTTGTTGTTGCTTCTGTAGTAGTAGTAGTAGTAGTAGTAGTAGTAGTAGTAGTAGTAGTAGTAGTAGTAGTAGTAGTAGTAGTAGTAGAGGAGCAGCAGTAGCAGCAGCAGCAGCAATAGCAAGAGGAAGAGATCCGACGTTAACAATCATATGGTAATTTCTATACATTTGCACCAAACAACCCTCGTATCGCAGACCGCGGCGCCTCCCCGGCTGTCGGTTCAATCCATCTCTCTGTTGACCCAAGCCTAAACCCATACAACATTCTGCAATCAAACCTTGTTTACCTCCGTACATTAATCTTTCCTTATTGAGTTATCTTTGTCTTTTCCTATCTCGTTCTTTCTCACAGGCCACTCGGCGCATATAATATTGCTGCTTGTAGAAGTGTATAACGGTAAGGTCGTCTGGTACGCTTCTCCGAATTTAATATAAAAACTTAATGACGTTATATGCTTTGCTTCGTCAGTAATGCACTTTGCAGCATGCCCAGAATATATTTGCACAGTGAAATTTGCAGTGTGTGGTTTATGGTTGAGTAACTCTAGTTTTGTTTCCTGCACGCATTGTTTATTTCTACCAGTCATCTCTCCTTACAGATTATGTTTTATACAATAAATCTTTGTCAGTCGAGGTAAGAAAGAGAGCTCTTAAGAGCTATATCCTGTCAGTCCTGATGTACGGAAGTTAATTATCGACAATTCGAAGATTGGTGAGGAATTACGTGGAAGCTGCTGAGATGTGGTTTTACAGAATAATGATGGGAACGCTGTGGACAGATTTAAACACGTAATAAAGACGTAATGAAAATAGTAAACTCACATGAGAAGAAAACGATCCACATTCTTTGGGCAAATCATGAGAAGGAAGGACGCTGTATGCACCGTGACCAAGGGAAAGCGGATACCAAGTGAGATGATGCTGAACAGTTTGGCCTCAATATGAACGTGACTATCGGAAACGATTGGCAGTACACGAGACAGCAGACCGTGGACAGACACATATCTGGAAAGAATGTAATTGGGCAGGGAAGCCGATGACTCAGAAAGAATGGAATCTCTGCGATAATGTGTTACAAGTATTACTACAAAAGAATTTAGTGAATTTGAGTTATTATTTTTTTCGTTCGCTCGCCCGCTTTGAACTCGAGCGTAGTCTATGTGCGTGTTTTCCCTATTACGATGTCCCTCGCCATCAGACGAACCCACTCCGACTTCCAAGGTATTTGTAATTTATGTACCGAGGTTAAGGACAAGAAGTCAACATTTTAGTCCATCTGACCGGTATAGGGGTTGAACCCGCTACCCCGGCATCGACGAGTAATGAATACACACTGTGTTCAATTTATTGCCTAGCATATTTCGCTGCATCTCCTCAGATGCATGCTGTAGATGTTACACTGTTTAAATTGAAATTACTGTGGGAATGTATGTGATGTATATTTCAGCCTGAAGGGTTCGTCGTCTTTACTTATTTTGTGTTGTATGACTTCTACAGTATACGCTTGGCGAGATGCAAATACATATGCCATGCAATATATTGTGCAATCTATTGTTTGTTGTCATTACTAAAATTATTTCTACAGTTGTATACACGTTTTCACTTTTGTGAGACTGAGTGTAGACTAATGAAGATGGTCTCTCTCTCTCTCTCTCTCTCTGTCTCTCTCTCTCTGTCTGTCTTCTCTGTCTCTCTCTCTCTCTCTCTGTGTGTGTGTGGGGGGGGGGGACAGAGACGGAGAGAGAGAGAGTGAGATTGTGCACGCAATAGCTATCATGCTAAATATAACTGCACAACGTTTCCCTCCTGCTGTTGCTTTAATTATTTCCCAAACCCCGAAAATTGACACAGATAATTTAATGTACCTTTACCTTAATAGTCCACCAGTCGTTCGCAAAGTGTAGATTATTACCTGCCAAATTAAAGGAAAATGGTTGGAAATGACTGGTCTGTTCACTGCCTTTGAAATAGTGTATGTTTGGTTAGTGTTTCCTACCAAACCATGTGAATGTTAAAATAAATAATGTGGAAATATTGATTTTAAAATCACACTTGCTGAAGACATTTGGCGTTATTACGCTCTCTCTCTCTCTCTCTCTTTCTCTCTCTCTCTCTCTCTCTCTCTCTCTCTCTCTCTCTCTCTCTCTCTCTCTCTCTCTCTCTCTCTCTCTTATTATTGTTATTTAGCAAGATGATATAATGTGACAACATATATATGTGAGTCATAGACCATTTCGCAATCAATAAATAAGAAACCTGGGGCTTTTTTTTTAACAGAAAAGTTTTTAGAATATTCTGGACAAAGAAGAAGAAAATTGCTGACATTCTACAAGACCTGAGCATGGAAGAAAACTGGGTTTTAAACAGTATCGAGTCTTGGAAACTGAAATACCTTGGCTATATTAAACTCCATAGAGACTTGGAAAGAACTGTGATGGAAGGCAGATGGCTCTTGAGAGAAGAAGCGGGATTCGACCGACACGAAGAGGGACACGGGAAGGAGATTACTCAAACCTAGGACATTAGTGTGTATGCTGCAGGACAAATGGCACAGACCGAGAGACTTTTCGGCGCTCCTGATGAGAGCGACGTGTTGCTCTATGTTGGTGATTATGTCCAACTTTTGTATTGCTGTAGCGCATTCATTTATAAGCACATAAACACAGAAAAAGATTAGTGACTCAACACATAGTTCTTTTTAGTTTTCACATGTATGTGTAAGACAAGATCTTTTAATAAATGACACTAAAGCTGTAAAACCGCCAACCTTTGGAACTGAAATGCTAGACACAAACTAGACACTCAGCCAATAATGACGCTCTTAAAATAGTCAGTTATTTAGCATTTAATGGGCGAATCGTGCTATATTATATAGTATCCTATGTTTCTTGGATGAGTTGCTGATGCTGCTGCTGTTACTACTACTACTACTACTACTACTACTACTACTACTACTACTACTACTACTACTACTACTACTACTACTACTACTACTACTATTACTACTACTACTACTACTACTACTACTACTAGTACTACTACTACTACTACCACTACTACTACTACTACTACTACTACTACTACTACTACTACTACTACTACTACTACTACTACCTACTACTACAGCTGCTGCTGCTGCTGCTGCTACTACTAATACTACTACTACAACTACTATTACTGCTGCTGTTGTCGCCGCCACCACCACCGCCATTACCAAGCGTGGGAAAACATAGATCACTAACAGGTATGATTTACTCAATAAATCGCAGTTTAAACTGAACGTATTATCGAAATGCAACCACCCCGGATTACTAAAGATGTCTGTAGATTGTGATATTTATAAAATATCTTAATGTTTCTACAACAAATAGACAACCACATAGTATCGACCCCATGCTGATAGAAAAGACGGACAACACACAAAGGTTTAATATTCGTCGATATACCTTCAAATGTACCTAGACGTTAGCACTTACGCAATTCCAACCAATTTTGTGCAGACAGAAAGACTTATTTTTGTTTGTTGGCTCGCTTTGAACTCAAGCGTATTCCACACTGGACTGATCTTTGGGTGTGGGATAGGCGTCCATATTACCAGTGCCCCTTGCCATCAGGCAAACCAACTCCGACTTCGGAGGTTTAAATTTGCGATCACCGTTTGCATAACAGATACTACACATAAAAACATTATCAGTGACCCTGTGTCTTAAGTATTTCAGTCAAAGTATAAATGATCTATTCACTTCATGTGATGTATAATTCTGCAATACGCACACGACGAGATGCCGCGAAGTATGCCAGGCAGTAAATGCTGCAACCTTTTGCTTGTGGCTTCTGCGAATGAACAGCCAGTATTTTGGTCTTCCACCAGGTATAGTACACCACTTGTCATCGATGGCCTTAATAGACTGGTTGCCTTCTTGTATCATACACGTGTTATGGCACTGATTATCTTTATGATTGATTGTTACCCATTTATTAAATATTTCATTTGGTTTAATGTTTTAGGTCTTTCCATTTCTGTCAACTGTCATTTACTGCCAATATAGTACCTTGCGGTGTATGGCAGAGGGGTCTTTGAGCCTGAGGAATTAAGGCCGCCTGGCTAGTGCAGTCACCGCGAACTGTGCAGGTTAGGATCTTCTTTTTGCTCCCGACAGAAAAAAAATCCCATACCTTACCGAGGGATCGAACCCGGGTCTCCCGAAGGAAAGTCCTGCGTTCTAGCCACTCGGCCAGCTGGCCAACCGTCTTTCCATTTCAGACGTCGTATATATGAACCGTCACAAAGTGAAACGCCGTTAACCCAGGAATGTTATGAAGAGGGCTTGAGACTAACGCTAAAAGTCGTTTTAATGTAACAAAGGTGTCTACGTGTCTAGTGAGGCATGCCATTAATATCTTGCTTAATTCTGTAGACATAATGTTTGTCGCCAACACGAGGACGCAGGGCTATCTACTGTTGAAAAACCTAATCCGCTTTCGTGACCGCCTCTGTGTTATTCTCCCGCCCTACATAGAAGTCCACAGACAAAATATATTTGTCTTGTTTAAGCTCCTTTGCTCTTGGTCTGTAACATAGAACACATTTGTTATCCATAGCCTCGTTTGTTCTAGGTCTGTCATATAGAAAACATATTTGTTATGTATAAGCTCGTTTGCGACCGGCTTCGTGGCCGAGGGGTTAGCAGCTTTCTCCGCTAACCCCGAATACTCTCGTCACGTGACGCGACGAGAATTAGCAGTGGTTCGAATCGCAAAAGTGACTTATGAGAGTATGGAGCCGGTCGCTCAGAAAGTCGTGGCGTGCTGATGAGCGTAATCTAGCCTAGGAATCAACATACAGCTGAAAGATGCTGGTGTTGACCGCAATATCCTGAAACAGGATGGAACGCGAAAAAAAAAAAAAAAAAAAAAAAAAGCTCGTTTGCCTTGGTCTGTCTTATAGAAAACATATTTGTTATGTATAAGCTCGTTTGCCTTGGTCTGTCATATAGAAAACATATTTGTTATGTATAAGCTCGTTTGTTCTAGGTCTGTCATATAGAAAACATATTTGTTATGTATAAGCTCGTTTGTTCTAGGTCTGTCATATAGAAAACATATTTGTTATGTATAAGCTCGTTTGTTCTAGGTCTGTGTGGGATGTGGATTTTAATTCCTGAGAATAATTCGTTAAAATGTCTAGGGGTTTTTATTGATTCTCTGGTCACTGGTTAGAATGCAGGGTGATCAGGGATATTTACCACAAATCCCAGGAGAAAAGAGTTCAATCCTTGAAACAATGGCATCTGTGTGTAGGTTTCCCTTCCCACTTCATCACCCTTTACATTGTCTATAGTACTAGAAGGATATTGATTGCTCACAACATATAAACAACCACTTATTGGACACCACATTTACTTGATGTACACAACACTTTTGGACAAACAGTTCAGGTATTAACTCAAGATCTTAAGTTACATATATATTATGTGTAATAAACACTATGCATTTTCAGACAGGCATGGGATTCATTGCATTATTACAATATAGTACCTAGTGACCCCAGAAAAAACAAGGTTATTACAAACAACACAACAACCACAAATTGGGTCTACTTTCATTTTCCCTCATAATTAAGGCAAATAATGATCAAAGTACCTAGAACCCCAACATATAAACATTTGGTTCTGATACCGTTTACAATGTTCTCATTTAAAAAATAATGAGTGGGTGTAAAAATACTATACATATATATCATAACATAACCCTTTAGTTGTACACCATTATCATGTAAAACACTCTTTACCTTCTCCATGTCATAGAAGAAAAACACACACATGAAAACAGTTGATACTAATAATTAAATTAATTAATTATAGTGTTCATTTAGGCATTGCGGATGGGTATTCCTCTCCAGTGCTAAGCTGTTAATGTCCATAATTATCCGGGACAGCAATAAATACTCACAGTCATGTTTTAATGTCCACTGAAGTTTGTTGCGGAACGACTTAGAATCCCTATTAGGAAATAAATTCACCACATATACCTATCTCCTCCATGGAGCTGAATTCACGAATCTTCTGTTGCGAACGGCTCGGTGTCAGTGTGAAATTGAGGCCTGGGTTGGTCATACCTTCAGGAGATGCATCTTGAGTCTTGGACTAAGGTTCTTCCCTATATCACCATATCCGATGAAAAGGATGCTGACCTTTCAGCTTCTCGGCTTATAATATCCGAATCTCAATTTTGTTACCACAGATTTTTCACCCACCTAGTCATCAGTCTATAACCTATTCCACAGTTGATGGCATTTAGGCTGACATGGGACCAGCACAGAGTTCTGATTCATTATTTACTTTCAGTGTAGACATACAATTCTGCTTGTTATTCATTTGGTTCATCTGGAATTAATTCCAGGATTCTGCTGCAGAATATTATTCCACCACATATCCAGGGTTGCAGGCCATCAGGTGATTCCTGTGGTTGCAGGCGTAGAGGCATTTACTCCGCTAACTGCTTTCATATGGTTCTTTTTATGTGTTCAGGTTTTGGAACCTTGAGGTAATCTGGTGTAGTATACTGGTGTAATCTGGTTCAGAGGTTCTGCAGTTGCTTGTATTGGCTTATAAAGTTGTTTCAGTGTATCTTCCCATTTTGAGTTGGTGTTCATAGCTAGAACTTAGTGTTGCATGGCTGGAACCTTATGTTTGACTGTTGCAGCTGTGAGATGTTCTTTCGAAGACTTATCCATTGTGGATATTAACTTGGTAATCCAACCAACAGTTGAAGGTTATTCACTGTTGTTAGTTTTAGTAACTTGCTAGAAGGATTGTCCCAGTTTCACTGACTTGGTTAAATGATGAGGCCATAGGTGATACTTCTCAGAAGTAAAGCAGACGATACACTGTTGTTAGTACTCTGTTGATCTTCATCTTTGTAGATTATTAGATCTTGAAGTCCATCCTGGATATTCCTACTAAAATAGGACTTAATCACTCACCCAGTCAGTTGTCTTCGAATTTATCTGTTGCTCGCTATGGAGCTATTGAGCGCAGCAGTCCATGGGTATTTCTAGATGCAGACTATGGTTAGGACATTCACTTTCTGGCTGTTGACCCAGGATCTAGGTTTAGTGATATAGTCCCACCACATTCAACCACCACCTGCTTCTCTTCTATAGAAAAGGGATCACAAGAATACAACACGGGCATTAACCTACTGTGTTATGGTAAAAGGTTTACAACACAATTACAAACACAAATACAAAACAACAAGAGGAGAAGGGGAAAGGAGTGGGTGTCCACGTTCCACTCTCCCTCATTGCTGAGTAGAGCCATTCTGACTCTTCATAGTGAGTAAGGTATTTTCTCACTTATATTTTGTTCTGTTGTTACTGGGACTATTGGATGGGTGAAGTCATTCTGTCCATCCAACATGTTGATATTGTCTCTCTCATTACTTGAATCCCTGTGGTTTCTAATGCCGCGTCTTCCTTTCGGCACTATAATCATCACTAGGTCAAGACTATTCAACATTGGTTTCTTAAGTACTGACATACACATGGATTCTTACATCAACATCCTCTAATCCCAAGGTGCAACATTAAAATGTATATTCCCACAGGAAAAAGTAACAATCAGAACAGAGAAAATTCTCATACCAGAAAAAAACATACATGTACATTTCTCTGATATTAAGTACATGATAATAATTTAATCATAAAATTTAATGCCGGAGCCAATGGTTTTGAATTTTCGTCAGGGGTTAATCCATAACTAAAACATACATTGTTTTTCCCCACTGCGTACCGCAGATGACGATAGTAGCCGCTGTGATATATTTTGTCAATGACTGCTATTATTAGGAGTATTTATTAGAATAACTTATGCCGCATGGTCCAGTCTTCTGAATATTCACAATCTTCGCTTCTGTTCCTACTACGGTGAGGTGATGCGGATTGAAGGTACATCCTATCCGAACATTCATTTATATCACGCGTTTACTTTAATTGTTTTTGAATTTATATTCTCCAACATGGCATCTCCTTAGCAATATTTTATGAACTGATTACATGTCCTTCACTACTATGGAGTGGTTATTAATCTGTTAACAAAAGAATTGTACTAAAATTTAGCACTATAGTTCCAAGTTACAGATTATGATGTGGCGAAGTATTTTATCCCCTGACTAAGAGTCAGGAATACGCGTAATCATTTGTATGTCCCCGCATGGATAAAATTTCCTTTCTATAGTCCATAGATTATTTGCAGATTTCTAAGCATAGATATTGAGATATATTTCGCAATGCATAGAAGTTTTTATTCATATGAATATGAAATTGACAGACACTAGTTCTTTACTATGAAGTATGAATCAGGGGTCTGCTCCTACATTGAGAAAATCTCTAGAATGTGTTTCAGACATGAGAGTTGATACTCTACAGTACACATAATATTCATAGATTATAGGCACTATTAGTTAGATATAAGTTCATAATGCCTATGAAAGATATTAACATAAGAATTTGAAATAGTAAGACCTAGGAAAATTTACAGCGTGGTAGAACATGTGCTTCATTGGTAAAAATAAAATCAGACTCTGGCTTTCAAGAACTGTTGAATTATCATTCTAATTAATTCTTAATTAACACACTGGTATATGTACTTTATAAAAATACATGAATACATTTTTAATAATGTAGATATAACATACCAATAGCTGAAGAGACTGATATATTTCTAAGGCAAAATACCTTCTCCCCGAAGGGAAAGGTCGACTTTCTTGTGTGCTCTCTTGACTAGAAATGGCAGCTTCAGTCTTTGTTTTCCCCCTCGCCGGGATTGGCCAGGAACGGGAGAGAAAATAAGCCAAAATAATTTTAGCTGTGCCACGGTCAGTCTATCGCTGTTTTATTTTCTATTCCTACCTAAGCAAGTTACTTAAACAGTAATTGTAAGGGGTTGTTTATTTTTAAGGGAGTCAATAAATAGGAAAGGGTAGGGACGTTTTTATTATATTACAGTCTGTCATATAGAAAACATATTTGTTATGTATAAGCTCGTTTGTTCTAGGTCTGTCATATAGAAAACATATTTGTTATGTATAAGCTCGTTTGTTCTAGGTCTGTCATAAGCTCGTTTGCCTTGGTCTGTCATATAGAAAACATATTTGTTATGTATAAGCTCGTTTGCCTTGGTCTGTCATATTGAAAACATATTTGTTATTTATAAGCTCGTTTGCCTTGGTCTGTCATATAGAAAACATATTTGTTATGTATAAGCTCGTTTGCTCTTGGGCTGTCACAAAGATAACATGTGTCGCACATCAGGTGGTTTGCTCCCGATGTATCACATAGAAAACATATCTGTCACTCACAAGGTGGTTTACTCTTGAATTGTCACATAGAAAACATATTTGTCATGTATAAGTTTGTTTGCTCTTGGTCTGTCACATAGAGTACATATTTGTCACGCATAAGGCTCTTGATTTGTCACATAGAAAACATATTTCATCTCATCTCATCTTGTTCCTCTTGTGCCGTGCGGTGTTGTAGTGAAGCATAAACAGCAAGAGAGTGCCCGTTTATGGGCTTCAGTTCCCTCTGTCCATTATTTACGTGGTCGGTCCTCTTCTTCTGGTCCCATTTTGTCTGTACATCATTGCTTGTTGTGGTATGCTGTTAGTTGGTAATCTAATTATATGACCAAACCATTTAACTAGTTCTAACAGAGAAATAAACCAACAAATGAAAGACTGCGGAGCCTAGTAGATCCGACTAAGGACCGGTCTTTATTAGCATAAGACAACAAGGAAATTACCAAGCAGTACAAAAACCAATCTATCCGACAACCAGAGCGGAACCAATAAAACCAGTTAGAATTAGGACTAACAATCCACACAACTACGGATCTCAGCTCTAACCAACGCTGAGGAAGCAGGTTGAACGAGACCGAATTTGGAATTTTTGTTTTCAGAATGATAGATTGATGGATCCGTTTATGCTTATTATGATTTCTTCGAGCAGGAAAAGATCTCCTGCCGGCTTGCTAGGCCAGTCGCAGGTTTAGGACGAAAACAATCTGACCAAAGGGAGTCCTTCATGTGTAATTACATTTTCTTGTCTTTTGATCTGTTATACCCAAGTGCCGGGTTCGATACCGTGTTTTCAAACGTCCGGACATACAGCTTAAAAGACACATTGTAATGGTCAGACCCTATGCCAGTGGTTTTCAAACAGGGTTCCGCCCCAAATGCGTGCGTCACAAGGGAGTAGTGTGTGTCCGAGGATACAGTATTTGGCCTAGTGACTAGACCAGTGGTTCTCAACCTTTTTATGGCCCATGCCCCCTTTTCCATATGTTCAGAACGTCATCCCCCCCCCCCCCCTTATCGAATTTCCTCCCTATAACCCCCTCTCCCCACCCTTACACAGTATACATAAAAATGGAAGCTAAATTTAATAACACATACTAGAACAAGTCTAGACATCTACATAAAACGTGATTTGCGGGTCTACTTACGTTATAAAACGAACTTCATTAGGGCGAGAAGTACAGAACGTGTAAAATTTAGAGGGAAAAACAACATCAAGTAACTGGTTCTTGTATTAATGCGATCTTGAAATAATCTTAATTCCTCCCCTGGAAACCCTAAAATCCCCCCCCCCCCCCCCCCCCCCCCCCCCCCCCCACTGGGCTAGACGCTTACTGTCGTCCCGATAGTCATGGTTCGAATTCGTATCGAGGCAGGTGAGACACAAAACCCACGGATCTCAACAATAACCAACGCTGAGGAGGCAGGTTAGATGATACCGAATTTGTTTTTTTTTTTTTTTTTTGAAATTGGAATTGGAATCGAGGCAGTTTTTTTGACGTGGACTTCAGGTCGGACAGTCAAATATAGGTACTATGAATGTCATGGGAAATATTGTATATGTGCCTTCGTATCCTGGACGTGTTTCATATGTCTTCTTTTTATTCCAGTTCTGCCACGAAGGGTTTGCTGACGCAATTCGTAATCCCTCATACCGGGATCGAAACACAGCTGTATGCGATTTGGCAGCAGACCGCCTTGTGTTAGCTTTCATGCAGTGGTATGAGTGCCAGTCGTTCAGAGGGCAGTGGCAAACTCTGAAAGTAAACTTGTCAAAAAATCACAGACAGCCAAAACATATGGTTGACAAACAACGTACTGTAAAGGGTAGCAACTAACTTTTCACTTCTTTTCATGCACGCATTTCCTGTCTTCTTTTCCTGAACATATTTCATATATGTTTGTCTTTTCCATATTTCATAAACCGCTTTTCCTAAATATAATTCTTACATCTGTTTCTTGTTATATTTATTTAAATTTCCTGAAGATATTTCGTATATTTTAATCTGTTGCAATAAGGCAAACCAACTCATTGGATAAATGGCACCAATACTTTAAAAAAAAAAAAAAAAAAAAACAAGCATGTATCAATAGTTACTAAGACAGCACTTTGCAACAAATCTCCCTACCAACTCTATGCTACCAATGCCAAACTTGGACAATGACAGAAAAAGAGAAAAGAAAAATCACAACAGAAATTAGATTCCTTAGAAGAATACTCAATGTAACAAGAAGATTTCAGATCAGAAATGAAGAAATCAGGACTAAAGTTTGGGTTATAGCAGCGCTAGATATTATTAGAAGGCAGCAAGTAAAATGGTTTGGCCATGCAAGTAGGTTGGTTACCAACTAACAGTATACCACAACAAGCAATGATGTTCAGACCCAAATGGAAGCAGAGGAAGAGGACGACCACGTAAACGATGGACGGAAGGAACAGCAAGTCCATGGGAATATCGAGATATATGAAGCCCATAATCGGGCACTCCCCCGATGTTTACACTTCACCTCGACACCGCAAGGTACAAGAGGAACATGATGAGATGAGATGAAAGCATGTGTTCTTTTCAGAAGTACGGCCCTCAGAAAACAGTTGTGTCAACAGCATCTCGTATGCATACAATGGGCGCAGACTAAATACAGCATTGTTTGGCAGCCATATATAATCCTAGAAAAGGCACGGGCTGCACACCTTGTAACTGTTACTGCTGTCTGCACAGGAGACCCAGCTTTTAATGGTGTCGTTAACAAAGACATGCCAGAAAGTTTCAGTTGGCGCCATGTGAAATCTTTGAGGTGCATGCAGACAGTGTTCGCTCAGTTGAAAATGGCTCGGAATGAGAACAAGTTGTCCTGATGCGTCTTTTTCTTCTTTTAAGTCAACGCCGTGTGGCGTTGGTGATCACATCTGTCTACAGCAGTGGTTCTCAACCTTTTTGGTCCGTGCCCCCCTTCACCATATTTTCAGAACGTCATTCCCCCGTTTCGTATTTCCTACCTAAAAATTCCCGCCCCGCCCCCTACACAGTATACGTAATAATGGAAGCTAAATTATAGCATATACTAAAACAAGTCTAGACATCCACATCATACATGATTTGTGGGTCTACTTACTTGTATAGTATGAAGGGAAAAACAATATCAAGTAATCGGTTCTTGTATTAACACGATCTTGAAATAATCTTAATCCCCCCTGGAAACCCTAAATCCCCCCCCCCCCCCCCCCCCCCCCCGGGGGGGGGGGGAATTCCCCACCGGTTGAGAACCACTGGTCTACAGCCTTCTGTCTCCTGTGCTGCCAATCATTTCTGGTGCCGACGTTACCTCCATCCATGCCATTTTGTCAAGCTGTTTAGTATCTTCTAAATCTGAATTCCTCTTCCCTTTCTTCTCTCTCCTTCCTTCCCTCTCTCTTTCCTTACATCTCTGATCAGTCTCTGTCTCTGATCTCCTTCGTCATCTTCATTCTATACACTGTTCTTTTCTTCTCGTATAGCTCTGCCCCGTAGCTAAGGGTTGAGGACGCAGTTCGTAATCCCGCATACCCGCGTTCGAAACACAGCGGCCGGAGATTTGGTAGCAGCCCGCCTTGCGTTGGTATTTTACGAAATGGTAATGGGTGCCGGTCGTTCAGAAAGCAATGGCAAACTACTGAACGTAAACTTTGCCAAGAGATCACAAAAGCAAAAAAAAAAAAATGCTGGTGTTGACATGCGACGTCCTGCAAAGAATATTCAACTAACTTGTTAACTTTTCTTCTCTTATGGGTCCTGGCAACACACTGGTCAGCTTCCCCCCTCCCCCATCTTCATATCTCACTCACTGTCTTTCTCTCTCGCCGTCTCTCCTTATCTTCCCCCTCCATCCCTTCACCGCTCCCTCTCTGACTGACAAACACCGTCTCCGGTGCAAGCACAGCCAAACCAAACAATGCATCTCTCTGTGCCAGAGTGACATCCTAGCCTCATTAATTGAGACCTTCCTAGAACCTGTGCAGCTGCCAGACCGGGGGAGTTTAAACAAACAACACACTCACTGCTGTTGGTTTGTGTGAGGCCGAGAACTAAGACAAAGAACCTGGATCAAGGACAGCCAGAGGAAGAAAGATGTGGAAGGTGCGCACACTTCTAGGCAAAAGCTGAAGGTAAAGGACCCTTTTCCGTGCCTTGAGGATTATGGGCATACGGTCAATCAATCAATCAGGTGCCGTCTCCACAATGAAGGGTGGCTGCAATGGATCTCCAAAACTGTCTGTCTCTCGCCCTGACTGTACATTCTATCAGGCTGATGTTCGTCCATTTCTTGATGTTATCTTTCCACTTGTATCCTTGTCTACCTCTTGCTCGCTTGCACTCAACCTTGCCTTCCAGTATGGTTTTTATAAGAGTGTCATGTCTTGTAAAGTGGCCGAAATATTTCACTTGTCTCCTCTTTATTTCTTTCATCAACTCTCTTTTCAGTCCCAGTTTTTCTAGAACCTCTGCATTTGATTGTTTTTGTGCCTACGAAATACGACGTATTCCTCTGCATATCCGCATCTCCAGGGCCTCTATCTATGCGACCTTCTAGTTGCTGGTCCAATTTCCAGGCTTCCGCGCCATACAATAGTGTTGAATACACGTAGCATTTGACAATTCTCATTTTTAATGCGTTATTAATCTCTCTAGATGTTATTACTGATTTTATGCCGTTAAAAGCAGTTTTGGCCTTTTCTATCCTCGTTTTGATTTCTATTTCACATCTGCATCATCTGTTATTACATGTCCAAGTTAGAAGAAACTTGTTACTGTGCTAGCCTACAAATCAGCACTTGATGGGCGATGTGGTCAGTTTTACACCGACTGTCTTGACTTTACCGCACATTTCCCGGCAGCTATTTTATGCTCGTTCTACCTAGGAACCCAGGTCAAGTGAGAGAAAAAAAACATCTGTTTGGTTGGAGATTTGAACATGTGACTACCGAACCGGCGGAGAACCGTGCTAACCACTGCGCTACCGCTATTTCCACTTTTAGGTTAAAGTTAGTTGCGTATCCGTTACAGGACGTTGCACTCAGCACCAGTATTTTTGGGCTGTGTGTGATTTCTTGACAAGTTTACGTTCAGTAGTTTTCCGTAGCTTTCCGAACAACCGGAACTCAAAGCATTTTTATGAAAACCAAAGACTGCTGCCAAATCACCCGCAGCTTTATTTCGAACGTGATGTGCGGATTACGAACTGCGTCCGTAACCCCTTGGCCACAGAGCCGGTTACTTCTAGGTAGGTGCACTAAAATGGCACTTCTTTAGTATGGTGTTTGTCCATCAAGAATGATGGTGACCATTCATGTTATCTAGTGGGGTTGAAAGTTTGGAGCCGTGAGTTCTAAGATGGCTGGCAAAGCCTAGTTTGGCTCGAAATGTTCTTTGACAACATGGGCAAAGATTGCTTGACGTTCCAGGAGGAGGGTCAAGAGTGATTTCTTGACAAGTTTACGTTCAGTAGTTTTCCGTAGCTTTCCGAACAACCGGAACTCAAAGCATTTTTATGAAAACCAAAGACTGCTGCCAAATCACCCGCAGCTTTATTTCGAACGTGATGTGCGGATTACGAACTGCGTCCGTAACCCCTTGGCCACAGAGCCGGTTACTTCTAGGTAGGTGCACTAAAATGGCACTTCTTTAGTATGGTGTTTGTCCATCAAGAATGATGGTGACCATTCATGTTATCTAGTGGGGTTGAAAGTTTGGAGCCGTGAGTTCTAAGATGGCTGGCAAAGCCTAGTTTGGCTCGAAATGTTCTTTGACAACATGGGCAAAGATTGCTTGACGTTCCAGGAGGAGGGTCTCCTGCCGTGGTTTGGAAGATTGCTTCACAAGTGACTATACCCTTGCGTAATAATGGCACTTGTATCGTATGACTGAATGGGTGGATGTTTTAAACACTCCTTGTCTTTGAGCCGATTCTGTGGCGAAGAGGTTACTGGCGAAATTCCTAATCCCGCATACCGCGTTCAATACACAGCTGCGGGCGATTTGGCAGCACACCTCCTTGCGATGGTTTTCACACAATGATATGAGTGCCAGTAGTTTAGAAAGCAATGCCAAACTATTGAATGTAAACTTGTCAAGAAATCACAAATAGCCCAACAAAAAAAAGTGCTTTAACTTGTCTTGGAAATGTGACAAATGAAAAGCATTTACAGTTGCTGTCAGTAATGTTTAGTCCTTGTCGTCTCTGACCAACTACATACTTTCTGCGGTCCTCATTTTCGGTCATCGTTAGTCCATGGCAATTGTGACCAACTACATTCTTTCTTGCGCTTTCACTTTCTGTAATGTTTAGTTAATGACAGTTGTGACCAACTACTTTCTTTCTTGTGCACTCACTTTCTGTAATGTTTAGTTAATGACAGTTGTGACCAACTACTTTCTTTCTTGTGCACTCACTTTCTGTAATGTTTAGTTAATGGCAGTTGTGACCAACTACTTTCTTTCTTGTGCACTCACTTTCTGTAATGTTTAGTTAATGTTCATGTCACTTGTGACCAATTACATTCTTTCTGTTTTGCCCAATGCCAGTAATGTTTAATTAATGGCAGTTGTGACTAAGTACATTCTTTCTTGTGCACTCACTTTCTATAATGTTTAGTTAATGGTAGTTGTGACCAATTACATTCTTTCTGTTTCCCCCAATGCCAGTAATATTTAGTTAATGGCAGTTGTGACCAATTACATTCTTTCTGTTTTGCCCAATGCCAGTAATGTTTAGTTAATGGCAGTTGTGACCAATTACATTCTTTCTGTTTTACCGAATGTCAGTATTGCAGTAATGTCCATGGCACTTGTGACCAACTACATTCTTTCTGTTTTGCCTAATGCCAGTAATGTTTTGTCCATGGCACTTTTGACCAACTACTATCTTTCTTGAGCCTCCGCTTTCTATAAATTTTAGTCCAATGCAAAAGGGAGCAACCACATTCTTTCCATGGTTCTCACTTTCTTTAATATTGAGCTCATGACACATCTGATTAACTACATTCTTTCTGCGGCACTCCTGTAAGATTTCCTCCTCCACCTCACTCTCACCCCCTCCTCTTACGTCATCCGTACCATTTACCAAGGATTAAAGACTGCTTGCCCAGGCGGTGGCCACTGAGAGTATCCATCCATCCATCATGTGCCATGCCGGTAAGCGTGGGCGGTCATGTTCTGCCATCTCACTCGATCAACAGAGTCGTGGATCAGTTCCGTGTTTCTGTCTCGACCATGCCACAAGGCCAAGCCATCCAGATACTTGTTTCTAGGTCTTCCCCTTGGTCTGTTCCCCTCGATCTTACCAGTTGTCACCAAGTTCTCCAAATCATTTCTTCTCATAACATGCCCAAAAAATTGTGACTGTCTACGTCTAATGTTTCTGATCAGTTTACGATCTTCATTTGTTTCTTGAAGGACTTCTTCATTGGTCTTTCTGGCTGTCCATGGTATTCTTTGCATTTTCCTCAGAAACCACATTTCTACAGCCATCAGATGTTTTTCAGCCTGGCTGCTCATTGTCCAAGCTTCACATCCATATAAAAGTACAGGTTCTATGTAGCATCTCAACACTCTTTTTCTCGTTTCAATTGACATCTTTTTATTGGTCAGTATGTTTTTCATCTTGCTAAAGGCTACTTTTGCCATGGCGATTCTTGTTCTAATCTCTTCAAGGCATCTCCCATCAGATGTTATTACTGTTCCGAGATAATTGTACCTATTCACTTGTTGAAGAATATTCCCATTTACTTGTATATTACACTGTGGTATTTCGTTCTTCCAAATGGCGACCATAATCTGTGTCTTTTTACAATTTAATTCTAACCCTTGTTGTTCACTGTGTGTAACAACCGCATCTACTAAATTTTGCAGGTCCTGTTCATTGTCTGCAATCAAGACTGTATCATCTGCATATCTAATGTTATTGATGCATCGTCCCCCAATGTTGATTCCTTCCATATTTTCAATATTTCTGAAAATATTTTCACTGTACAGGGAAAACAGATCTGGAGACATTACACATCCCTGTCTCACACCTCTCTTAATAGGCTGATATTGGCTTACTTCATTATCAACTCTTATGGCAGCTTGTTGTTTCCAATATATGTTTTTTACAAGTCTAAGGTCTTTCCCATCAATTTGTAGATCTTCAAGCATCCTTATCATGTTGACATGTCTCACTTTATCAAAAGCCTTTGTGTAGTCAATAAAGCAAAGGTGTAGATCTTTGTTTACTTCTATAGAACGTTCAATTACGGTTCTCAGTATATACACAGCATTTACTGTACCCTTGCCTACTACAAACCCACATTGTTCTTCTCCTATTTCAGGTTGTATTTTCCTCCTAACTCTTTGCATGATAATTCTTAGCAAAATCTTCAGTGATGTGACTCATTATACTAATTGTTCGATGTTGATCACATTCCAAGGCTCCTGATTTCTTTGGGATTGCAATAAATACAGAATTACATAACTCATGAGGTATATTTCCAGTATCATATATTGTATTAAGCAGACTGGTAACTTTATCTATTCCATATTCTTCTAAAGCATTAATCATTTCTGTTGTGACGCTGTCTGGACCAGGGGTCTTGCCAGATTTCATATGATTAAGAGCATTCTGAACCTCCATCTTCAAAATTGCTGGCCCTTCATTGTTATTTTGAACAATATATTGTTCGTCTCTGTTATCGTCATAAAGGTTTTTCACGTAATCTGACCATACATGTAAAATCTGATCTTTTTCTATTATGACTCTTCCATCTTTTGTCTTTAGGCAGCCTGCTGATGTACGTGTTCTTTGATTAGTAATCTCCTGAATTCTTTTGTGCATTAGTTTCGCATTTTTACTGTTGTGTTGTTTTTCAATTTCTCTGCAATTTTTCTCAAGCCATGTTTCTTTAGCCTCCTTACATAAGGTTCTGACTTTTCTGTGAATTTCTTCATATTTGGCAGGATTATTTTTGTTCTGTCTTCTTGTTTCCATTAGTTGTAAAATTTCTTCAGTCATCCATGTCTTACGGCCCACTTTCTTTACTTTTGGAATAGTTTTTTCTGCTGCACAACTGATTGAATTCTTCAGCATTTCCCATTGATCATCTACATCTTGAAATAGGATCTCTAGATCAGACAATAAATCAAATTTGTTCTTTTCTTCTATGTTAAAATTATCTTGTATTTCTTTGTCAGTTTTCAATTTGCACAAGTCATATTTAGGGTTTCCTGCTGTATACTTGACTTTCTTTAACTTTACCCTCAATGTGCCAGTAATTAATCTGTGATCACTGTAACAGTCTGCATTTGGAACTGTTTTTACAACTGTTAATGCATTTCGAAACCTTTTCTTATCAGGATGTAATCTATCTGGTTTTTAATCCTGCTGTCTGGACTTCTCCATGTCCATAATCTTCTAGGATGTTGTTTAAACCAGGTGTTTCCTACAACCATTTCTTGTTCTTTTGCCCATTCTACAAGTCTGTAACCTCTTTCATTTCTCTCTCCCAAACCATGGTTGCCTACACTGCATCCATCGCTTTGCTTTCCTATTTTTGCGTTGAAATCACCCATTATGATATTTATTTCTGATTTTTTTACAGTTCTTCAAAGCAGACTCCATGTCATTATAAAATTCCTCTATACTTTCTTCACTGCTTTCACTTGTTGGGGCATATACTTGAATTACATTTATTTTAAAAGGTCTTCCGTTTAATGTTACTAATAGAACTCTGTCTGACACAGCCCAATATCCTTTGACAGAATTTGATGATTGCTTATCTAATATAATGGCTACACCTCTTTGCTGTTCTTCTCCCCCTGAGTAAATAATCTTACAATCCTCTCCTGTCCTTATCCCTGCTCCTCTCCATCTCGTTTCCGATATTCCTAATATGTTAATCTTCTCTCTCTCCATTTCTTTTTTGATGTCCTCCAACTTTCTATCTGCATTCATTGTTCTAACATTCCAAGTTCCTACTTTCAATGATATTAATCTTTTGCACCTAGTAGCCTGTTGACGGTCTGGAGTCACCTGGTGCGCATGACTATCCCTACCGGGCGAGGCTGCTCCTATGGAGCACCCATTTACGCCGTTTCTCTGATTATCGATAAGTGAACACAACATGATTTTCTTGGCATGTGTAAAGAAGGTAGTTTGCCATTGCTTTCCTTCCCAGCAGTGACCATACTGGTCAGTGACCGTAGCCATTGTCTCCTCAAAAAAGGAGATCCTCTGCCTACCGTCGTGAAGGTGGAGACCATAACCTACAACTATCTGTCGGCTGCTCTCCATCTTCATCCACCACCTGCACCCATGGCTTCACGTAACCCTGATCGGGGGGCTAAACGGGTACTCCACCTTGCCCAAGGATTCCCGTAGGCTAGCGGAGGGAAGGAGGCGCCTTACTTCTCCTTTGATAGGGGATACCCCTACCCCGCTACCCCGAGAGTATACAGGCTAGGATTTCCCATGTGGAAAAGCAGGTACATTAATACAATAACAAGTAAATGCAAACATACATTACACAGAGTGTATAAACTTGTCTAAATGCAAGTTAATTAATGTGGTGTACTAAAAACGTAGTCACAATTAGTAGCCCATAGAGGCGATCTCAGCAGGGAATGGCTGATCTGATCAAGACAAGCGACCCTCTAAGCTGTGTTAGCATACTCAGGCACATACACTTTATTTAACCCTTAACGCATACATTTGTAACCCTTAACGCATACATTTTCCACTAAGTGCACCAGCCTATATTAACGCCAAAAATTACTCCGTAGACAAATGATGGTTCACTAATAACATTAATGCTGCCGAAGTAGAGTTTTGCTCATAGGAGTCCAGAGCTTTGAGAGTTCATGATTACTTACAGGTCATGCGGTGTGAGCAGGCGCAAGCGTGACGGAGAACAACACCTTCATCAGATACGTCCCCCACCCCCTCCCCCAAAAAAAAACTTCCAGGAGGACATGTGGAAGGAAAGCGTACAAGAGAAGATACTAGAGTAGGGTAATAAGATATAGGACCAAAGAAGAATTGCGTACGTCATTGTATTCGCGTAATTCTGGTACATTATTTGCTGTGTTCGCCCCCTTTTCTCATATTTATTTTATCCAATTCTCAATCACCATTTGTTGTTCCGAATTCTTGTATACTATTTGATGTGCCCAATTCCTGCACGCTTTTTGTTTTCGTGCGGTTCTTAAAATATTTCTTTACGGTAACTGAAGAGGTCTGCCGTATGGAAACGTCATCTATCTGTTGTTATCTCCCATTCCGCGGCATTCTCATAATACCGTCGCATGTTCGTTTCTTTGTGTCTGAGACATTCAGACAGCTTGAGCACTTCGTAGCATGCACATAGCTCCTCACAGGCGCTCATCCTCGCATTCCACTCTCGGCATTTGTTGTCACCAGCTTCCGCGAGCGGGCAAAAAGAGGCGGCCCTCCCACAAATTCAACTCATTTTTTTTTCTTTACTTCAGTCTTCCTCCATAGCGTTCTTTCCGTCCCGACTTGTTGTGTGCGTGTTCTCGCCTCTTGTCTTCCCCTATAACTGATAACTAAACTCCTCGCTCAGACAAAGAGTAGTTACATTCATCTGTGTCTGTCTGCCAGGTCCATCGTTCTTCAGTTGCCCTGCTTTTACTTTTCTTATCTATTGCTGTTTTATTTTATGTTTTTACATTTTGTTTTGCCGACTTTCCTGTTCGAAATAAAATATATGTGAACCTCCCAGGCATTCCAGCAGGAAAGAAAGCGTCAGGCATTTTCTAATAGAAGCTAAAGGAGATCCTTGGACAGTCATATCATCATCATGTGTCGTGCCGGTAAGCGTGGGCGGCCATAGTTTGCCATTTCACACAATCACTCGAAATTTGGATCAGCTATGTGTTCTTGGCCGGCTTCCTGGCCTAGAGGTTAACGACTTTTCTCCGTAATCTCGTATACTCTCGTAAGTAACGTGACGACGGTGAGAATCAGCAGTGGTTCGAATCGCGTCGGTAACTTACGGGGTCTGTGAGCCGGCCGCCCAGAAAGCAAAGGCAAACTACTGAGCGTAATCTTGCCAAGAAATCAACAATCAGCTGAAAGATGCTGATGTTGACAGCGATGTCTTGTAAAGGATATGCAAACAATTGTATAAAAAGTGTGTTCTTGTCTGGATTATGCCATATGGCCAGGACGTCCAGGAATTAATCTCTCTGTCTTCCCCTTGCGCTTTCGCCATCAGTTTTGTCAGATGTCACTTGTCAGATGTCACTAAATTGTATAGTTTATTCCTCCTCATAACGTCACCAAAAATCTTTACTGTCTGGACCTAATTTCTGTAACAAAGTGATGGTTATCAATTGTTTTGTATAAAACTGTCTTATTCACGTTTCTTTGCATTTGCCTAGAAACCACATTTTCACCGCCATTAGATGTATCTCAGCTTGTCTGCTGATTGTCCATGTTTCACATTCATACAACAGTATAGGTTACATATAGCACTTCAACACTTTAAAAAAATATATATTCTCATTGCATTTGACAGCAGCGGGCAGTCACAGACACGGACAGTGAAACGACCAGTTTAGAATAGCAATGGTCTACAGCTTACGCACGATCCTACTTGGATAACTGGCAATTCTAGAGCTATTACATGCTTACCATCTCCAGCTTACCTCGTTCTAGACGTACTGGTCATTCTTTTCTCTGCAGAAAACAAGGTATGGCCGAGAGAGGGATCATGCTGCGTGGGCAACACATGTTCTCGTAATCCAAACCCAGGCATTGTGCCATGTACTTCTAACCCTAGTTCCAATCCACATACTTTTGCTTTAAAAATGTCGCTTAAAAGTCGACACGGTCGACTTCATTGCACCGGGTTTTATCCCATATGGCTCAGTCTTTTTTCCGCAGCGCGAAAAGCGTCGTACAAAACACGAACTCCGTGGCTCCGGTGACGACCCCCAGGAGTCTCCAAAAGAATGCGCTCGTGAACCGAAGGACGCGGCCCGAAATCGAACCCACAACCTTCGGAGCCCGAGTCGGACGGCTTGGCCACGGAGACATACTTTCGTCTATAAATACGGCAAGGTGCCACTTACTTACTAACAAGGTCTACAGGTTGCGATGTCCGCATCTGACGAGTACAGACCTTGTTCGGTGAATTTTGTACTCTATATGAATTAATTTTTTTTTTTGAAAAGAAAACAAAAACAAGATTATATATACTCTCCCCCCCCCCCCCCCCTTCTAATCATGGGTTATTGGGTCAGATGTTATGTTATTTCAGATAAGAACGAATAAGTCAAAGGACTCTTGTGCACGTCATCACATTAAAAGAAAAAAAAACACTCCTCTTCGGTAGTTGAGATTTGAACTGAGTAAGACATATTTTTCTGCCGGGATTAATTACGAACAACAAATTAGACTACCCACCACCGGCATAGTGCGTGAAGGGGGTTGGAAAGTAGGCCGTCTTGCGTTGATTTTCCATACAGTGCCGGTCGTTCAGAAAGCAATGGCAAACTACTGAACGTAAACTTGCCCAGGAATCACAAACAGCCAAACAATGCTCCAGTTGAGTGTTGCGTTTTGTAAAGGAAATGCAACTAACTAACCGACACACCTCTAAAAAGTAATTTTAAAAAGGTCAGCGTGGCCGAAAGATTAAGAGAGCTCGTTCTGAAACACCCCGTGTGTTCATTACCTACATCGGTTAGTTGGAATTAAACGTTGACTTATCCTTCAAAAAGCAACGTAAAATCAACATGGGATCGGTTGCAGCGTTCTGCAAAGGACACGCACCAGCTTTATACACACACACACACACACGCGCACGCACACACACACACACACACACACAGCATCTGTGATTCTGGTATAGATCTATGTTTGGTACCTCTCCGGTGCCACGATCATCCATCCTTGTGTGATAAATGGCTGGAGTGAAGAGTTCTTTACTTTTAGAAGACTACAGAAGGTAGATGCTGCATTCTAAGTGGTAGGTCTCATATATAGTACCTCATGGTTTAGTACAGTGGTGTAAGCAGTTCTCACTCTCGCTGCTTTCCTTTCTGATAATTACCATGTGTATTACTGATGATTGCCACTTGCATAACCACTCCCGCTTCAATTACCATGTACATTATCTAGGCACTACGTTTTAGTTTTGCCGTATTTTACCGGAGATTTTTTTTTTTTTGCGTTAATTTTCGGTTTCTTGTTTTTGTGTCTCCGATTTAAGGATACATAGAGTACTCGTGGTGTTAATTTCCCCCGATTATTTCAAGATCACATTAAAACAGAAACGGACTACCGAGTATTGTTGTTCCCTCCATGTCTACGAATGTATACATCTTGGCTTCTCAAATTTTTCTTCTTACGGAGATAAAGAGACTGTCTTTTTAAGACGTAAGTTGACTCGTAAATTTCGTTTTATATAGACGTTATGAATTGATCTAGTATGAATAATTCAATTGAGCATCCATTTTTACGCGTACAGTGTAATTTTCGACTATTTAAGTCGGCGGTTACATCCCAAACTGAAATCATTAAGATCGCATGCTATGATGCCGTAATTTCCATGGCGGGAAAATAGCGATTTTCCGTGTCATAATCCAGCGATGATCATTTAATATTCTTATGGATTATTCAGAGCGACTGAAATGATAATGAATGCATGTTTGCATTCAACACCCATTTTAGTATTTATGTGTAAATTGTTATCACTCTACAAGTTCGGTTACATTTATTTTTGGGTAACTTTGTAAGGCGAATTCTCTGGTCAAAATTGATCTCCGCTTCGCGGCTTCGCGTTGACAACCGCGCGTGCTGTCACTTGCCGCGGTCTTACATCATCACAGCATGACGTGGAGATGTATATATCTGTGTGTGCGTGTGTATGTATATATAAACTGGGAGTATTTATCTGCCCTTGAGTTAGAGAGCGGCAGTGGTAATATCTCTTGGCGATAGTGTAACCAACAGTTGTGTGAGTGTGTAGGTAGGGTCACAAAAAGTGAAAAGGTCAAAATCGTTTTTTTCTATGTGTCTATATTAAATGATAAAGTGACACACAAACATGTATGTATCTCCCCTTAGAATTGACCTACAGACTTGAATAAGGTACCGTTGGATTTTATTTTCAAGAGGTATCCAACTATGCAGTTTATATAATTAAAAAGCAATTTAGAAAAAGTTACTAAAGTGGCTAGCATTATCCATCCCTCTTCATGATCTCCACCTTGAGGGATTAGAAGGTATTGCTGTCATAGTTACCCCAGGAGCTATACCGACGTTAGCGTGGTTCCTGGCAGGGTTGCCTTGATCGGACAGGTGCCATATCAACCCATCCTATCAGTGGGTACCCGTCTGCTTTCCTGTCAGTAAAAGCGGCCGGCGAGATATTGACCACATAACCTAATGAGTGTCGATTGGTCAGTAACAAATATGGTAGTTAGCACAATATGCCTAATGCGTCTTAAAGATTCCTTTACTTACTTTACTATTTTAAGATGAGTCGATTTTATTTAAAACAAAAAAAAAACTTCATTTATATAAGGATTCGAACCTATGACAATCGAGATTGAAAGTAAGCTTCCAATGGTTGAACTATGGGGTATATTTTTAATGACTCTGCAGTGTTTGAAAATATTACCGCTCCAAGTTTTGTATTATTCACCCTCTGTAAAGTTCATACAACATAATAGGTGAATACAAAACTTGGACCGGCAATATTTTCAAATACTGCACCGTTATTAAAAATTACACCCTGTACTTGTCATTTGTTTGACAACTCGCTATCTGCGATATCTGTGTACTTTGTGTAACCCATCAATGCTTGTCACACGGATCAACGCCCCCCCCCCCCCCCCATCACCCCGCCGGTTGTATCACAGCCAGATGCCTACGCCCCTGAAGGTACCGGCAAGAAATGACATAATCATTGGCGCAGCTAATTTTTGTAATGGCCTAATGGGGGAATAAAGCACAGGGCGGATTCGTGACTCAGTTCATTACTTTCAGGGGTAATTGTCATGACACGGGGAGAAAGAGAAACGGCATTTTCTAATCGCTGCAGGGATTAAGTCTGACAGCAGAAGATAGAGCACAGGCATGGTCGCCTTCGGCCTGTGACAGAATCGAATCACGGCAGCAACGAGGTACTACAAAGCGGTGCTGTGGACAAGTTATGGAGGTTGCAAACACAAAGAGAATCTCGGGCGCCCCGCCCTTAATGCCTATATTACATTGTCAATGTTGGTTAGCTGTTACCTCATCTTTCTCATTACGGCCACCCGCGAGGCTATTAGAGGGGCACAATTAATGTATTTCTTCTTCTTCTTCTTCTTCTTCTTCTTCTTCTTCTTATGTGTTCATCCGGAATCTTTTTTCGGATGTGTTTGCTTTCTGCCTGTTTACAGCGGAGCTGCGATACTGCGCCTTTAGGCCGACACATCTAACTTCTACGGGCGTTTGTTGACCGGGTAAACCATCCCGGGCAATTAATGTATTTGAAACTGCGTGTAGAATAGAAGGAAAAAGAGTTGTTACAAATATTGAGCCAATTCTGATGGACGGAAGCGAATCATGGACAATTAGCAGACAAGTGATAGACTATGTGGATAACTTTGTGAACAGATACAAAGAGCAATGACAATTATCTTGAAAGAAGCTAACTCACAGAGAGGACTGGTTGCTCATATCAGAAGAAGACATATAGCCCACTTTCTTTGGACATGTTATGAGAAGGGGAAAACTGGAGCATGTCGTCACAACGGGGGAGTAGAAGCAGATGGAGACTAAGAGAATACTCTAGACCAGGGGTGGACAAACTACGGCTAGAGGGCCGCATGCGGCCCGGCAACTTATATTATGCAGCCCTCGAGGACATTTAGAAATTTAAAAAAAATTAATTCTTTTTAAGTTATTTTGTTGAATTGTACATAATTTCATGTACCGTTATGATTGTTGTAACATTTTTTTAATAAAATTTCTTTCTAATTTTCTATTTTTGTAAACAACCCTTGACCTTCTCATTAGAAATCAACAATTGTAGTGACAATGTAGTCGGTTTGTGTCTAAATTAAAGCCATTGATAGATAATTTTAAAAAATAATGTATTTAAAAACAATTAAAAATCTTGTTAACAAATTAGTAAAAGTGTTTGTCCATATTGTAAAATATAGTGTATATTGGCACCTTGCCGTCTTGACAGACGATAGTTTGTGCTTTAAAAAGGCATAATAACTTTTAACTATGGCGGTAGCGAGTGTGACTGATAAGGCCAATTTGCGCTGTAAATGTCCGTTCACAATATAATATAAGTGTATAAGTAAAATAAAATTGCAATAATTAGTTATTTATACTGTTTAATAACCTATAAATAATTCATAATTACTTATTGTGATAGGTTGTTGTAAACAAAGTGGACATACTATATATGTGCCCCCCCCCCCCCCCCCCAATAGCTTTACATTTGTCAATGTAGCCCTACATACAAAAGTTTGCCCACCCCTGCTCTAGACAGTTTGACATCATGGCATGAAGGAACATCGGTCTCAGAAATGTTGGCAGTACCACGGCTGTGGATAGACATGATCACCAACACCACATGGCTTGAGGACTATAAGACGAAGATAGAATGGAAAAGAAATAAATAGTTCTGGGCACAATAAAGCAGCAAAAATGGCGGCCGTAAGAATATTTGGTTCAAACTCGTCGCTTTGAATTGTTTGAAGAATGTTTACTTGGTCGAGTGTACACAAATACCTCGCTAAACCGACGGATTGGGGTCCAGAGAACCACAGCTTAACGAGAGGCTGGTATATGGTGAAGCATAGTATTTTAGTAACCTGTAGTTGTAGATTATTATTCCATTGCGAATATAATCAGCAGAACTGAAGGAAATGCGCTGTTAATATTCCTTACAAGCAATGGACACTGTAAAATGTCGTTAACAGTATAATCGTGCGGGCGGTCACCAAAGAATGATGAATGCCATCGGGTAAACAAGACAATGTAGATTGTATGCTGGTCCTTTGTGCTTTAGATAAATTCTGCTGTTGATATGCTGTTTGACTGTGGCATCATTTATGTCGGTTTGTTTCTACCTCTGATCTGATCTGTCTAGAATTGATGTACTGCGGGAAATACCAGACATGTTGGCGCGCCTTGACACATCAGTTGGTGAATCATCTCGGTTATGGCTGCTGGAGTGAGCAGTCGAGTTTGGAACTAGTCACAACGAACTCGGGCGAGGACGTTTCCAACCTACAGCTACTCAGCAGGGGCAAACATCATCTATACCAGTGGTTCCCAAGCTTTTCAAGCCGAGGGCCACATCTACTATTTTTGGTAGTTAAGCGGGCCACAGCGTTATAACATTATGAAAGTCGTGCAATATCATTCTTACCTTTCTTAACCTTCGTCAACAAAATTCCAAAACTTTAAAGGCAGTCAGTGTCAGTACTACACTGCGGCCATTTTTTGGTTTAAAATCAACAGTTCATTTAACAATAAATTTTAAATCAATTTCGAAAATCGCATTTAATGTAATTAATTGCCAAGTCGTAGCAGAGCCAATGACGCAAAAATAAGAGGGAGCAAAACTCCCGAACCAAAAGATACATAAAAATAGGCATCTGACGTAGAACGGAGATCAAGTCAGATTTGTTTGTCAATAGCTACGACATTCAGATCATAGAGCTGGACTGGAGAAGCAGCACGTTCAAGTCATCTCCAATATATTGAGATATTTTCTGGCAGGACAATTTTATTCATGGCTAAGATGTATTAGAAAGGAGAACCATGGCAGCTATATATCAGGATAACGATTTGGGACAGATGCCGAATCTAGAAATGTAACTGAGCATATCGCACCAGAAGGACATTTCGGTAACCTTGGATGGACATGAAGGACTGCAATACTAATGATGTGGGAGTTCTCAGTAGCTAGCATGGTCAACAGTTGAATATTTATCATTGATGTTTTCTTACGATCGGCCCGTCTGGCAGTTACAGACCCGATCGAAATTTATTGAAATGTATTAATTGCCTGATTGACTACTGCTCAAGAATATCGGCTAATAAACGTAGCCGCATCAATTTGTTTGCCAGCCTTCTAGTGAGTCCTTTTATTCAAGTTCCGTTGCTTCGTTGCTGGACAGTTGTCGGCACCTCTGGACTGTTTATATTCGAGCTTATGTTTGATATTATGCCCGATAACCCCTACAGCATTAATTTACAACTGTAACTGTTCTTCATAACTAGTGACTTCAGTTCAGATGCCAGTTTATCAATGTCTGGGCAAAAATCTATCGTGCCCAAAGTCATAAGCGCAGTTTCGTTACTGTCGGTGAGTGGAACGTTGCTTTTTTTTTTTTTTTAACGATCATTGCGGAAAATGACTGCTCGCATCTGTAAGTCGAACCAAAACGACAAATGTATCTCTGGGCGAATGAACGTAAGTGTTCAAATTGTTCGACAGTTAAAAGTCGCCAAAATGAAATCAAATGATCAGTTGAAGGTGAAGCAGGCAGCTCCAGAAAGTCACATCTCAGTGCAGAATTGCATTTCAAATCAATTACTTCTTGCTGAAGGTTTAGCTGTAATTGACAGAGCTTGGCATCAGGAAATACGAACGGATTTATGAAGACTGCAACATTATCCTCCTCTATTGTGAACTCTTGACTGAAACGATGCCTCGCGTGCCACTTTCTGTCAGCTGGCGGGCCACAAGTGACCCGCGGGTCGTGGTTTGGGGACCTCTGATCTATACCCTTCGACTTCTGCTGGAAGAGACCGAGCGTGTCAGGATCTTATATTTAATATATATAATACCAAGGACGAGCAACCCACGTCCACACATGTCAGGATCTTATATTCGGCTCGTTGGCTAACACGTGTGAGACAGTACAAGTATAACGTGATTCGACGTAAGACACAGCAACACAAGTTCTATGGATTTATTGCCACATTAAATACAGAACGATAATTACAACGATCTACAATATATAACTCACAACCACAATACAGCTCATAGGTCTGACGCTCAAGATATCAGTCGTTCGGCTTTCAACCACGGAGATTCACACAAACGCCTTGCTCTCGTCACACATGTCCTTCCAGTCTCCTGTCCCAGCTCGGTCTGAGCTATCGCGCACACTGCCCACTGCCTCTGGTGGGGTCACGTGGCTTGCGTGCGTCTGTCGTCAGCCTGACCGCTGGTCGCGTGTCAGGTAACAATCTTGCCAGCCGACAACTCTTGTCCGCCGGGTGTCGTAACGATGTTGCTGCATAGCTAGGCTCTGACAGAGCGCTTATTTACTTAACCTGAGTGCAGTAACGTTGGTTCTTCGTCTTAACCATGCTAAAACTGGGGATTAACCCTGTGCTGTTAAAGACAGCGAGGAAGGGAACTGGCCAATCCACCTCATATGTAGTGACCTAGAATATGTGAAGTTCTAACACTTTACAACCCAGCGGCAGTACCTACTATGGGACGACCCTTACCGTGCTTTACACGGCTTTACAGCGGCCTTGCCAATCTAGCGCACTAACCGCTACCTTACCATGGCTTCACAGTAGTTTGTGTCATGTGCTTACCCTTTATCAAAGGACATGCTTTAATAGTAGCTTTTATTGTCAGAAAGGTTTTCATTTGTGTTTCCATGGCTAGTGTTTATCTCAACCCCAACAAATCCGATATGCAGACCAGCCTAATCACCGTAAACTGGTGATAAAATGTCAGCAGCCCAGGTTTCTTTCCCCGCATACTGGTATTTTTTATTCGGCAGCGACCTCTGGTAACCCGCGGAAGATGCGCGACGGTGAGACGGAGGTGCAGACGTGAGGGAGGGAATAAAATACCCACATGGGAAAACTCCCGGGAGGTCTGGCTGCCTCGGCAGCTAAAGCTGAGACAACACCCGCACAGATAGACGCGAGAGTGAGCTCAGGGAGGGGTAGCATCGGCGAGACGGCCCGGCTTTAGGGATGAACGCTCGTCTGGCGCTTAAAAAACAATTTTGAACGGACGGGAGAACAAGGAACGCTGTTAGCTGTTTATTTGTGAGCTGCTGTCTTTAGGAATGTTTGTGTGCACCGTGCTATCTGAACTGTTCGAGGCTGGTTACAAGTGTGGGTGGGAGACAGGAAAGCTTTTAGCGCTGAGGGGAATGGGAACCTGCTGCGGTAGATGTACTGGGCGTGTAAGTCCCTGGGATGGTGCGGAAATCACTCAGAACCGAGGCTTCACAATGGTGGATTAATAATAAGGCGGTTTATGGGGAAATTGGAGGCAGGGAGACCATATAGTAAATAATAAAGTTGAGACTAGTTCCAGTTCTATCTTTTCAGCAAACTTGGTACTCGCCTAGACTCCGGGCGCCCGGCCTGTAAATCAATCTGCCCAGAGTTGCTCTCTCTCTCTCTCTCTCTCTCTCTCTCTCTCTCTCTCTCTCTCTCTCTCTCTCTCTCTCTCTCTCTCTCTCTGTATGTCCCTCTTGTCTATTTCTCTCTGTGTATGACTCTCACTCACTCATCTGTGTGTGAGTACGTGTACCTCTTGTCTGTTCCCTCTCTGTATCACTTGTCTGCATCTCCCCATCTCTCTATGTCTGTCTGTTACTCTATCTGTCTCACACCCCCTCTTCCCCCCCCCCCATCCCCCCCCCCCATCTCTATGTCTAGCTGTCTCCTTCTATCCCACACAATTATTATTTAAAATAAAAAGGGTTAAAATTATAAAACCACGTGGCAGAAGCAGTTAAAGTGTCACTAGAGATAAATGAGTTAATGTAGCAATTAGAATAGAAGATGTTCAGAAACGTATAGCACTCAAAGAGTGGCCAATAAACGCGCAGTGAGTCCTTTGACACAGCAGCATCTGTTGGTAAGTTGTATGTTCATGAGTTTGTCTCCTTTAGGGCACAACGTAACCAGACACGGAAGGCACCCCAGTCAATGCGTTACGGCGGGATGCACGTCTGGGCGTAGATATAGTCTGTCCAGAAATGAATGCCTTCATTCACGATCAATTATTTTGACAACTGTCTGTTGCATCGTTATGAAATGTTTCCTGCCGTCTTATATTTACCCCCACTCTAGGAATATGTCTTTGATAGGTCCAAAAGCAACTTAAATCATGGAAAGCGGCGACATTTCTTTGATGTTTTGGGAAAAACTAGTGATTTCTCTCTAATAAACTTGTTTTACAGTAATGTCCCGTTCCACTACGCGAGGTTCTTTTCATAAGGCCAATCCCATGTCCCACGAGAAAATTACTATTCAACGGTAATGTTTCCGCGTGAAGACGTAATACATTTAATAATGTGCACTTCATCTCTGACCTGTAAATTATATACCGCATATACACAAACTTTGAAATCTGCTGTACAATCTCCAGGAATTATTTTTTTTTTGGGGGGGGGGGGGGGGGGGGTGGACATAATAAGGTTATGTGCTAAATCTCATCATTTTCCCTCAGTTAATTACTGAGATATGGAATTTTATTTTGGGGCAGACAAAAGTAAACATACTATAATATTATAAATGCTTATCTCACACATAGAGGCACGATGGGTGGATCTGACACATATAGGCACGATGGGTGGATCTGACACATATAGGCACGATGGGTGGATCTGACACATATAGACACGATGGCTGGATCTGACAGATATAGACACGATGGCTGAATCTGATACGTATAGACACGATGGCTGAATATGATGCATGTAGACACGATGGCTGGATCTGACACATATAGGCACGATGGCTGCATCTGACACATATAGGCACGATGGCTGCATCTGACAAATATAGACACTGGGCTGAATCGGATACGTATAGACACCTAGGCTGAATCTGATGCATGTAGACACGATGGCTGGATTTGACACATATAAACACGATGGCTGGATCTGATGCATGTAATCACAATGGCTGGATCTGGCACACATAAACACGATGGCTGGATCTGACACATATAAACACAATGGCTGGATCTAATTCATGTAGTCACGATGGCTGGATATGGCACACATAAACACGATGGCTGGACCTGACACATAAAGACACGATGGCTGGCCTATACGGTCAATTTAAAATAATAAAGATAGCAACGTTTTAGCGTAAACGACGTTGAAAAGTTTCAATTTCAGAGGTTCTAGAAAAACTAGGAATTAAAATAAAGAGTTGATGACAGAAATAACAAAAGAGGCAAATAAAATACTTCAGTCACGTTGAAAGACTCTTATACAAAACATACTGGAGGATAAAGTTGAAGGCGAACGAGCAAGAAGTAGACAACGATATAAGTGGAAAGATAACATCAAGATATTGACGAACATCGGTATGGCAGAATACACAATCAAGGCGAGAGACAAACAGTATTGGAGATCAATTGCAGCCAACATTCATTGTGTAAACGGCATACGGTTGATTTAACATTTCGACACTTTTCCGACTGTCTTCTTCTGACTCTGACACTTATGCAAGAACACGCAATCGGAAGCAGCAGAAACACAACACAAAACATCTAATCTAACTGATCATTTTGGGTTTGAATTTCAACGTTTGTAGGTGTAGGGATACCACAGTGTAATATACAAGTAAATGGGAATATTCTTCAACAAGTGAATAGGTACAATTATCTCGGAACAGTAATAACATCTGATGGGAGATGCCTTGAAGAGATTAGAACAAGAATCGCCATGGCAAAAGTAGCCTTTAGCAAGATGAAAAACATACTGACCAATAAAAAGATGTCAATTGAAACGAGAAAAAAGAGTGTTGAGATGCTACATAGAACCTGTACTTTTATATGGATGTGAAGCTTGGACAATGAGCAGCCAGGCTGAAAAACATCTGATGGCTGTAGAAATGTGGTTTCTGAGGAAAATGCAAAGAATACCATGGACAGCCAGAAAGACCAATGAAGAAGTCCTTCAAGAAACAAATGAAGATCGTAAACTGATCAGAGACATTAGACGTAGACAGTCACAATTTTTTGGGCATGTTATGAGAAGAAATGATTTGGAGAACTTGGTGACAACTGGTAAGATCGAGGGGAACAGACCAAGGGGAAGACCTAGAAACAAGTATCTGGATGGCTTGGCCTTGTGGCATGGTCGAGACAGAAACACGGAACTGATCCACGACTCTGTTGATCGAGTGAGATGGCAGAACATGACCGCCCACGCTTACCGGCATGGCACATGATGGATGGATGGAGGTGTAGGGAACATTGTGTTTCCTTAACCACTTTGTGTGTGTGTTCCTGACCGGTTGAGTTTATGTCTGTCTTCACGTGACTCCCTCTCGCCGTGGTACATACTGCTTGATGGCCATTGTGGCAGGTGTGGAGGGTTGGAGGGAGAACAACAAGAGGGGGAGGAGGGACGCTTGGGATATGACGATTGATAAGCTTGTCAGAATTTCCCGGCCTGGACCGGTTATCTCTGGTTTGATCTATACAGGTAAATATGTGGACCGGCCAACCACTTTCTCACTCAATTTAGGTGTGTTTGAATGCCCGACGGGTTGTTTGTCCATGCGCGTCCGCGTTTGTGTCCACACACATATACATTGTATGTACATCTGCAATTCGCTGGATAATTCTCACAAGTAAGTGAGGAAGAAGAATCATACTGTCACTCAAAATTGTATATTCCGATTCGTCTGTACGGCTTCCCCCGCAATCCCTTGAAATCTTTCCCGGGAAAAACTGGTAGAGTGGAGTTTATGGGAGACATTTTTAGGTCAAAGTGTGCTTTTGTCCAGGTCTCGGTCTCTCTCTCTCTACTCTCTCTCTCTCTCTCTCTCTCTCTCTCTCTCTCTCTCTCTCTCTCTCTCTCTCTCTGTTTGATTATTATCCTCCTAGTTTGTATTTTATAAGTGTAATGTCCGGAGACTGACATACTAAGGGTTAGAGAGAGAGAGAGAGAGAGAGAGAGAGAGGGGGGAGGGGAGGAGGAGGAGAGAGAGAATGGTGACACATCATGCATTATGTTTACTGGTTAATCCTGCCCAGATCAGATGCTGCCTGTCTTTAATTAAGTGCGAGGGAACATTTCTCTAGCCAACGGATCATGGAGGGCTATATTTTTATTATCAACTAGCTGACCCGGCCCGGCTTCGCCCAGACCCTGGTGGGGAGCATCTCATTTAATTCATATAAGTAGTCATATAAGTTCTCGTTCCCGTTACCGACTATCTGTCTGTCAGTCTGTCTGTCTGTCTATCTGTCTGTCTGTCTGACCCGGCCCGTCTTCGCCCAGACCCTGATGGGGAGAATCTCATTTAATTCATATAAGTAGTCATATAAGTTCCTGTTCCGACTATATATCTGTCTGTCTGTCTGACCCGGCCCGGCATCGCCCAACTCCTGGTGGGGAGCATCTCATTTAATTCATATAAGTAGTCATATAAGTTCCCGTTCCCGACTGTCTGTCTGTCTGTCTGTCTGTCTGTCTGTCTGTCTGTCTGTCTGTCTGTCTGTCTGTCTGTCTGTCTGTCTGTTTGTCTGTCTGTCTGTCTATCTATCTGTCTGTCTGTCTGACCCGGCCCAGCCCATGGTGGAGAGCATCTCATTTAAATTATATAAGTAGTCATATAAGATCCCGTTCCCGACTATCTGTCTGACTGTCTGTCTGTCTTGGGTAAATGGAGGAGGGAGGAGGAGGAGGGAAGAGGAGGGAGGAGACAGGAGGAGTAGGGAGGAATAGGAGGAAGGAGGAGGGATTAGGAGGAGGAGGGAGGAGTAGGGTGGAGGAGGAGGCGAGGAGGAGGGAGAAGGAGGGAGGAGGAGAACGCAGGAGGAGAAGGGAGCAGGAGGAGGAGAGGGAGGAGGAGGAGAGAGTAGGAGGAGGGAGAAGGAAGAGGGAAGAGGAGGAGGGGAGGAGGAGGAGGAATGTGAAGGGAGAGGAGGAGGTAGAGGGAGGAGGAGGAGGTAGAGGGAGGAGGAAGGAGGAGGGAGGAGGCGGAGAGGGAGGAGAAGAAAGGAGGAGAGGGAGGAGGAGGAGGGAGGAAGAAGGAGGAGGAGGGAGGAGGAGGGAGGAGAGAGGAGGAGGGATGAGGAAGAGGGAGGAGGAGGGAGGAGGTAGATGGAGGAGGAGGAGGAGTGAGGAGGAGGAGAGGTAGGAGGGGGGAGGAGGAGGGAGGAAGAAGGAGGAGGGAGGAAGAAGGAGGGATGAGGAGGAGGAGGAAGAGGGAGGTGGAGGAATGTGAAGGGAGGAGGAGGTAGAGGGAGGAGGAGGAGGAGGGATGAGAAGGAGGGAGGAGGAGGAATGTGAAGGGAGGAGGAGGGAGGAGGAGTGAGGAGGAGGAGGAGAGGGAGGAGGAGGAGGAGGAGGGAGGAAGAAGGAGGGATGAGGAGGAGGAGGGAGGAGGAGGAAGAGGGAGGAAGAGGAATGTGAAGGGAGGAGGAGGGATAGGGAGGAGGGGAAGAGGAAGAGGGTAGGAGGAAGAGTGGAGAGGCGGAGGGAGGATGCAGAGGGAGGAGGAGGAGGGAGGAAAAATGAGGAGGGAGGAGGAAGAGGGAGGAGGAAGGAGGAGGAAGAGGGAGGAGGAGGATGGAAGAGGGAGGAGGAGGAAGAGGGGGAGGAGGAAGAGGGAGGAGGAGGAAGAGGGAGGAGGAGGATGGAGGAGGGAGAGGGAGGAGGGGAAGAGGAAGAGGGTAGGAGGAGGGGAGAGGAGGAGAAGAATGGAGAAGGAGGGAGGAGGAGGGGATAGGAGGAGGGAGGAGGCAGAGGGAGAAGAAGGAAGGAGGGAGAATGAGGAGGGGAGGAAGGAAAGGGAGGTGGAAGAGGAGGAGGAGGGAGGAGGAGAGAGGTAGGGGGAGGAGGAGGTAGAGGGAGGAGGAGGAGGAAGGAAAGGGGGGAGGAAGAGGAGGAGAAGGGAGGAGGAGGGTGGAGGGAGGAGGTAGAGGGAGGAGGGAGGAGGTAGGAGGAGGAGGAAGAGGGAAGAGGGAGAAGGAGGAGTGAGGATGATGAGGGAGAAGGAGGCAGGAGGAGGAGGGAGGCAGGAGGATGAGGAGGGAGAGGGAGGAGGAGGGAAGATGATGGAGGAGGGGGAGGAGGCGGAGGGAGTAGGAGGGAGGAGGATGGAGGAGGGGAGAGGAAGAGGGAGAAGGAGGAGGGAGGAGGCGGAGGGATGAGAGGAAGGAGGAAGAGGAGGAGGGTGGCGGGAGGAGGAGGGAGGAGAAGAGAAGAGGAGAGAGTTCGCCATTCCGAATTCATACTCGGCTAGTTCTTCCCTTCTACACGACTGTAGATAACTTCCTTACACATAAAAAGATGAATTGTTATTGATATTGCCGTGGCATGGAGGAATATCAGCAGCAGAGTTGATCCAAACAACCAAAGACTGAGATCTACGGAGAGCCATGAACGCCTACGCCAGCCGGCACGGCACTTGATGATGATGATTGCCGTGTGACGATTCTGTGTAGTCACGTCATTTTCTTCCCTTTCCCTAGCGTTTTGGTTCGGGGATTCTTTCATCATCATCATCATATATTTACGTACGTATTTTGGGAGGGGGAGGAGGAGGAAGAAGAAAAAAAAACTATGACAGTTGACAGCTCTGGAATGAAAGGAAGGCGTGTAGAAAATTTCATCTCAATCGGATGGGCCGTTCGCGAACAAATAAAGGACATACATATATACATACATATTTACATACATACACTTTGTTTTATAAATATAGATATGATTCGTCTTTATTTTTACAACTAATGTCATTTCTTCTTCTTCTTCTTCTTCTTCTTCTTCTTCTTCTTCTTCTTCTTCTTCTTCTTCGTCGTCGTCGTCGTCGTCCTCCTCCTCCTCCTCCTCCTCCTCCGTTTGAGGGCAGTGCTTTAAAATTAGTCATGCACATCTTTTACTTAACTAATTCAGTGCCGAAAAATAATATAAAAGTTTCGCAGGTCTGCTGGTTTCTTGTGCGGCCGAACTCTGCGAAAACGTTGAGTTTTTTTTCAATGTCTAAATGTAAGCTTGCGAATTGATTGTCTCTACTCTTGGCATAACATCCAGCAAACATCAGACCTTCATTGTCCCAAAATGACAGTGATCATGATCTTTTCAGCTGAAGAATTTGAATTTCTTTCTTCGTGGTGATTTCAGATGACTGTCTTTTTGTCACAGGTTCAAAATGATGTGCCTATGTTTCATTACCTTTAAGAATCTTAGCCAAAAAGTCCTCTCTGTCAGCAATGAAACGCTTTAACAATTCAGAAGGAATTGCTTTCCTTTGCAATAAGTGGTCATTTGTGAGACTTCAAGGAACCCATCTTGCGCAAATCTGAGAAAATCCGAGAGTATTTATAACTGCATTTGCACTACCGTTGCTGTCTGGCAGCTGTAAGGACAGTTGTTAAGTAGTGAGTGATTCGCCTTTTAGTAAGATTAATGCCCTCAGCGCATTTCAACGTTTCTGCGTTGGTGGCTGTGGCAGGGCGCCCACAGCGCGGCCGATCAAGCAGCTCCGTATCTCCAACTCCTGATTCTTTGATTCTCTGAACCCTTCGACTAACTGTTATCTTGTCAACTGAAAAACTTCCATACACATGACTTAGACGCCTGTGAAAGCTCACAACAGTTAGTTAGTTAGTTAGTTAGTCGCAGTTCCAACTTCACAGCAACGGGTCGTCCCCATTATGCTCCGTTCCTGTGCCAGTGAATATCACACAAAATGCTCCCCACTGCCCAATGTGAAAAGTGGAAAAGACACGAGTCTTGACAAACAACAGCTCGCACAGATACATTGTGCATAATGCCGCCGCCAGAATGTCAACACTATAGTCCCCCACATGATGGAATCGGCAGTCATTTTCCCATCTGGATGTTTCCTAGATGTTCACCCACACAGCCCACGAAATACAGTTCCTCATCGATGGTAGTGGCAGTCAACCAGAAGCCCAGCAGCCACGCATTTCTGCATAAGGCAAAAACCGGTCAACTCTGGGACATAGCCATCTGCCATCGCTCCGAACATGCAGTCACGTTCCAAATAAAAAAACAACCTCGGGCAGATTCAAAAGCATTTCACACAAAACTCACAGCTCACAGTGTCGTGCCACGCACTCACTCAGTAGCAGGGCGACGGAACCATGAAGCCTCCTTAGTCGCCTTTTACGACATGCGTGGTAGGCTACAGTGTTGCTATTCTTTGCTTCCCTTATGGGCCCCAGCAACACACAGTTTCCGTAATTCAACGGTTCAGGGGAGCCATATTATTTGGCCAGCTGGGTTGCAATTTTGCAATTTAGTGCACACAATTGACACAAACCATATTCGAAGTATGCACAATTTAATGCTCCTACCGGCTCCGCGGCGAAGAGTTACGGACATAGTTTGTAATCCCGCGTACCCGCGTTCGGAACACAGCTGTGGGCGATTTGGCAACAGATTGCCTTACGTTGGTTTTTATTAAATGGTATGGGTGCCGGTCGTTCAGAAAGCAGTGGCAAACTACTGAACGTAAACTTGCCTTGGAATCACAAACAGCGAAAAAATATTGGGGTTGACTGCCACGTCCTCTGAAGGATATGCGACTAACTTTTTTTGCGTAAAAATACTCATACAACATTGTAGAAGTAGACAATACATTTCGAGCGAACGAAGAAAGAAGAAGAGAATCGAAGGTAACGGACCCGTGGACAGTGCGCTTGCGCCATGTTTAGTAGTATCATGCAGCGTAATGTTAGCGATGTTCATAGTGCCTTGGGATTTTTAAACATGCTCAATTTGCATTCGTGATTCCCGTTTTTCGTCTATATCCGAGAAGACAAAGTATGCGGCCTCACTACCCAAGAGATCATGGGTGTGAGTGATATTCACAACCCTCTGTGTGCGTGCGTGCGTGCGCACGCGCGCACTTGTATGTGTACGTGTTTGTGTGTGTGTATGTGTTTTTGTTTAAACAAAAAGCAATTTCCAGAAACCGAACAAATCTCAGGCGTGCACTGAGAACTCCCAGCCACGCCTCTCCTTGCTGTTGGTCTTCAGTTTACAGGAATAATGGACAGCAAAACATGGAAAATATAAATTGTACCCAGTGCTGGCCACCATCATGTTATACGGTGGCCTAATATATGTGGACATCGGAAAGAGGAAGTCGTCAATATTGTGTTGTTGGTCAAATGAGTCTTCTTATAGCCCATGCCGTCAAAATGCCTAGCACCTTTTCTCTTTATAAAGATTATCGTTTGGTTTCCTCCTGCCTCCCCTCCTTCCCAACGTTCCCGTTGTTTCGGCGCACTTCAGCTTTTCCTTTTTCTTATATGTTCAAAGAATGTGAACCGGCTCCTTCTGATGCGAGCAACCAGTTCTCTGTATGAGTTAACTTCTGCCAAGATATCGTCATTACGGTTGATACCCGTCCAATTAGTTATCATAGTTCTTCATAAAATTGCCTGATGAATCACAAACAGCCATGAAATGCTGTGAATGACTGACAGCAACATCCCGTAAAAGAGAGCTGTCAAAACGATACTTGAAAAACAAAAAAGACAAGACAAGAAAAACCTTGAAGAAAGCTAATCTGTGGTTGACAGATGATTCTGTACGTGATACTCTTGACTGCGAGAGAGAGAGAGAGAGAGAGAGAGAGAGAGAGAGAGAGAGAGAGAGAGAGAGAGAGAGAGAGAGAGAGAGAGAGAGAGAGCGAAGATACAAATGGGACAGATTGTTTTCAATGAAAATATAGCAAAGACGTTTGTGAACAGCAAGGAAAATCGTTACCCTACTCTGTAACTGCTGGCGCTTCACAATTCCACGATCTATTGAATCGCGGGTTGGAAATCTGCTACGGACGAGGTGGAAGCAGACCGCGCTTCGTTGATTTTGATGGTATGAGCATCGGCCGTTCAGAAATCAATGACAAACTACTTAACTAAAAAGTGTCTAGTAAAATCACAATCATGCAAAAATTGCTGGTCTTGATTGCGACGTCCTGTAAACGACATGAAACTAACGTTAACTCTGTAACTCTAACCTGACGGATGTAGGGATAGATGCACGGAGAGGATAGATGAATGGGGGGGGGGGGTAGATGCAGGGGGGAATGGGGGGATAGATGCATCGACTGATGTAGGCATAGATGCATGAGGGGGAGGAGGGATAGATGCGTGGAGGGATGTAAGGATAGATGTGTGGAAGAATGTAGGGATAGGTGCATGGAGGAATAGATGATTGGAAGGATGGAGGGATAGATGCATGAATACTTAATGGAGTAAAGGGCGGAGAAATACATCCACACAGGCGAATGAATTGAGCAAGATGTGGAAACGCAAGATCGCCCAGCCAGTCGGAAAGGCACTTGACGATATTGATAATCACTGTCTTTAGCACTCGTTAATCTAATGCAGCTGTGAGGATCCCCTTTTCTGCCAATGGCCTTTTGGATATTTGTAACATCATCTGAGGGCCATACAAAATTATGAACTTTAAAAAAAATAGCCTGCTATATTTGGTCAAACATTTTAAAGTGCTTGCACCTCTTTTGTGAGGTGTATGGGGTTAGCTGATATTGGTGTTGTTGTTAGTAGATTTATTGATGATTGTTTATAAAGCTCATAGACTTATTGAATTTTGAGTCCCGCCTGTGGTTGTTTTGCCAGGGCCAGACCAAACGATTTCGCAGGCCGTATAAGGCCTTCGGGTCGGGCGTTCCTCGCCCCTATTATACTGAGAGAGAGAGAATTGATCTTTGTCTTTATTGATCTTTATTTTCAAAGGGTAACAAATTGGGTGCGTAGGCCCGTCTTGCATTCGGCCCTTCCAATCACTCATCTTTCGTTCATCAACAGTGCATGATGCATTCACATAGGGAAAAAAAAACATTGTCAAATGAATTTTGTAAGCATAAACAATGCTTATTCTCATGTTATGTGACACATCCCCCCTCCCACACACACATTCCGCACCCACCCACACACACATTCCTCACCCAATTACACGCATCTTTCCACCCACTCGCACATACCCCAATCTACTCGAAGCTCACCCACACACACACATGCTCCACCCACCCACACACTCTCCGACCACACACACACATACCCCTTACATACATCCCTAACCCATTCACACATCAACCACCCATACCCACACATATGTCCATGCACACACACATTTCCCCGCCCACCCACACATTTCACATCCACACACACACACATCCCCCACCGACACATATTCCCCCACCGACACACATCCCCCCACCGACACACATTCCCCCACCAACACACACATCTCCCATGCAAACACACATCCCCCACCCGCCAACACCCACACATCCCAGTACCCACCAACAACCACGCAAACACACCAAACCAAAGACACATCTTCCTCCCACACAACCCTCACCCACCCCACGCCCCATCCATATGCACTTCCATCTACCCACCAACCCACTCATCTCCGCTCCCACCTACACATCCCCCACAAACCCACACATCTCACACCTCCCCACCCACCCTCTCACATCCCCACCCGCACACATCTCCCCACCCACACACTTCTCCCGTACTCCAACACACCTCTTCCACCCACCCACACACCTCCACAATCCACACATACACTCCCCATCCACACATACACTCCCCATCCACACATACACTCCCCATCCACACATACACTCCCCATCCACACATACACTCCCCATCCACACATTCCCTCACCCACACACAAACACCGACCCACACACACAAATCCCCAACCCACACACCTCTTCCAAGCATATACACATCAGTCACACTCATCCCCAACCCACACATACATCCTCCACACCCCTACACACATCCCCACACATCCATCTACATACTCCACTCACACATCCCCACCCCCAGTACCCACCCACTCACACATACCTTGCCCACACTGACACCCCCACCGACCCATTCAATTTCCACCCAGACACATCCCTCATCCACACACATATTCCCCCACCCACCAACACATCTCTCCACCCACCCACCCACAATCCCCCCACCCACACACACATACCCCCACCCACATACCCCCACCCACAACTCATCACCCAACACTAACACAATCCTCACATCTATACACACACATAATGCCTCAAATAATCGCTGAAGCTAATGTGAACAAACTCCCACACCTTACACACCTACACTGACGATTATCGTGAACATTCTCACAATAATGTAAACAAAAAAAAATGGAGAGCAAGTTATGCAGATACATTGTGTAGTGTAAAAATAAAATACTGATGCGATTCAATAAGTTGATTCCTAAAATTGACATAAACATGATGGAATAAGCAATGCACACATTTTTGTCAGTACGTGTTAGAAAATCAAGTGGCAGTAAAAATGATATGTATGATGAGTATACGGACAAAATATTGAACAGCACGTCACATGACATACATGCGCTCAACCCTCTCTATCTCTCTTTATTTTTCTTTCTTTCACACACACTAATTCTCTCGTTGTCTCATCCTCCACCCACACACCCATCCTCCACCCACCAACACACACCCTCCACCCACCAACACACACCCACTTACATATCCTCCACCACCAACCCACACACCCCCAATCACCCAGCCAAACACATACCTCCCACTCACATCCCCAACCCACACACATCTTCCCACACACACATACCCCCCCCCTACCCATACACTCATCCCCCACACAAATTTATCCACTCAATACTCATCCCACAACCACTCACACCTATACATCCCCACCCACCCATCAACACATGCATCTCCCATCTACCCACCCACACTCACACAGCCAAACCACCCAGCAAACACACATCCCACACCCTCACATAATCCTTTACCCACCTGCACATCCCACACCCAATCACACCTCCCCCACCCACCCACACACCCTCACCCATCCCCCACTCCCACACAACACCCCACACATATACACATGTATACTGAGAGAGAGAGAGAGAGAGAGAGAGAGAGAGAGAGAGAGAGAGAGAGAGAGAGAGAGAGAGAGAGAGAGATCTTAACCACGCGTGGAAATGGTAAATACTTTTCAGAAATGTAAGAACACCTAACGGAGTTAAATGCTGTTAAGTCTGTTGTTGGTAATGGAGTCAAATGGTGTTAGATTGCATGTAGGCAGTGTCGCTAGCATTTCTGGATGTAGCGTTTACTTGGCACCCTCTCCCAGATTAGCACAGAACGGTGTAGTTTATCGTGTAGTTTATGTTTGCGCGTTAGCTGATTGTGGCTTTCACTAGCGCTGGAACGCTATGTTTATCTAAAACAGACGGGGATTTGACTTCTGCTTAGACTCACTGTCAATACAAGCCAGGGGGACGCATTAGACCGCCGTCCGAACCAGCGGTTCGTAATGTAGGGGTCCAAGGGGCCGTTTGGAAGACGTGTGGGTGGATTTCAGGAGGTCCCATGAACATCGATCGGAGAGGGGGTGCATTACTCTCTCTCTCTCTCTCTCTCTCTCTCTCTCTCTCTCTCTCTCTCTCTCTCTCTCACACACACTCTCTCTCTCTCACACACTCTCTCTCTCTCTCACACACACACACACAGTCACTACAGGCTAGAGGAATTCATTCTCTCTCTCTCTGTCTCTCTTTCTCTCTCTCTCTCTCTCTCTCTCTCTCTCTCTCTCTCTCTCTCTCTCTCTCTCTCTCTCTCTCTCTCTCTCTCTCTCTCATACACTCGCTCAAATCTACTGAACATTTCCCCGGTTTATCTCTTGAAAGGTGGTGCTCATTTCGCATGCCAGATAATGACATCGTGGCCTATATGGGCAACCTTAGAGGACAAATTGTGGAGGACCGAAGTAAACTTCAACACACCGGCTTGTTCATGACTGATATGATGATATCTATGGTAGATCTCTGAAGAATGATAAATGGGACCACCTGACAACTAAGAGATACTCGGACAACTCTGTATGCTCCTTGGTTGTTGTTGTTCGTCCATCAAGAATGATGATGACATTCATTTCATCCAGTGGGGTTGAAAGTATGGATCCGTGAGTTCTAAGATGACTGATAAAGCCTATTTAGGTTCGAAATGTTCTTTGACAATGTGGGCAAAGAATGCTTGACGTTCCAGGAGGAGGATCTCCTACAATAGTTTTTCTGTCCAGCGTTTTCTTCACAGGTCTTGCAGTTCCGATTGCTTCACACGTGACTGCACCCTTGCCTAATGATGTTCCTTGGTTAATGCTGGGGTTGTATCTATGACATTACATATATGTTGGATACACTTGATCTCCATATGCCATAGTGTCGGTTTATGTCGATTGTACATCTGATTGATGATGACACATTTATAAGACTGTCTGGTTGTCCGTGGGTCGAACTATACAATCAATGTGGTTTTTGTCTCTGGAGCGGTCACGGCTGGCGAAGATTAGTTTCATTTTCTTGTCAGGGCATGCTACTGTCCAAGACAATGAGCAGGCTTACAGGCTTGCAGGTAGGGCTTCTGTGGAGGGCGGACGAGCCATGGACCAGGCTGATTTTCTGAATGCTCTACGAGAAGTATGGCGTTTGCGAGAACCAAGTGATGATGACTGTGAATCTACAACTATGGTCAGATTGCAAGAACAGCAAGTTAAAAGAGGTGTGGCCACACAAAAACACTACGCAGGAAGCCAAAGATTAATAAACCAACACAGAACGGGTGTCGTTAGCGCTACACACTGCGGGATTTACTGAGGAGGGGATCTGAGCACTTATGGAATGAATAGTTCGATGTGCAATAAGGATGATCTGTCGACTAACTAACCAACTAACTAACTAACCAACCAACCAACCAACCAACTAAAAATTTTGCATGTCCTTTGCGGGACGTTGCCATCAACCCCAGCTTGATTTTCTAGGCAATGTTACGTGCTAGTTATTTCACTTTATGTTGTGTGATTTCTGCAGTATGTACCTGACGAGATGCAGCAAAATATGCCAGGCAATAAATCGTGCGATCTATTGTTTGTGTCTTCGTTATTGAAATTCACCACGGGAAAACATTGTTTTGGATTTCTGAAACGTCGCCTCCCATTACCAACTGTGAAGCGATTAGATGGATTACTCTAACCAACCAACCAACCAACCAACCAACCAACAATTGTGCATGTCCTTTGTGGGGCGTTGCCATCAACCCCATCTTGATTTTCTAGGCAATGTTACGTGCAGTAGTTTGCCATTGCTTTCTAACGAGAAATCAACGTTTATGTCCAACTTAATACCGGTGTAGGGATTAACCCTCCTACCCCGCCGTCAGCGCAGAGGACGTTTAAGAGAGAGCGTTCTTTTCCTTTTGGCCAAGTTCCTTAATCCAGGCTATGGCGTCATTAGAAGACGGCGGGTGTCTATCCCCTTATACCTATAGCTTTTTTTTTTATTACGCCCGCTCGTTTTGAACTCAAGGGTAGACCATACACACTACTTCTAGTAGTGCTGGACTTTAATGTTGTATGTAGATTAGCTTTCCCTATTAACAGTATCCCTCGCCATCAGGCGAACCCACTCCGACTTCATAGGTACTTGTAATTTACGCCCCTAAGTCAAGGACGATCGGTCAACATTTTAGTCCAACTGTCCTGTGTAGGGGTTGAACCCCCTTACCCGGCATCAGCACACCGGATGTTTAAGTACTCGCGTTCTTATCCATTCGGCCATGCTGGCCTTCCCTACAGCTTTCAGTGTTGATGCTTTCTGGTGTGTCCTCTAATCTCTACTCCATTCTTCCCTCGCTATGGATGCCTATCATATAGTTATTTCTCCTTCTAATTTGGTGGAATTAAGAGCTTTACGGCAGCTGTTATTTCTGTATATTACATTAAAAGACAGGTGAAATGAAAACAATTGGCTCTGTGCTCATGAATATTTTTTTTTCACATTCGTGTTTACGCAACCGGCATTCTGTAATGCCAGCATGGCTTATTATTTTATTTCAAATGAAGTATTTTATTTTCACTTGTGTCTATAAACTTTCCACGTATCTGGTTATCAAGGAAGACGAGTCGCGTTTGCTAATGAATACGTTTTACAAATATGTTTCTCCTCAATTTATTCAGCTTATGAACCCCGTGTTTTGACGTAGAAGAAGAGATTGTATTTCCTTGCGTGAGTGGGTGTGTATATGCCTCGTGTGTGTGTGTGTGTGTGTGTGTGTGTGTGTGTGTGTATGCGCGCATGCGCCTATGTGTGTGTATGCGCGCGTGCGTGCGTTCGTGCGTGAATGTGCTTAAGTCTGCAGAGAAGTAAGTGTTTCCATCTGACACATTTAATTGCCTCTTTTAGGTGTCTGACCGAGTGAGGAAAGATCAAGGGAAAATTTGCGGCAATGTTTGTTTACTGTGTTAATCCTGCCCAGATGTTGCCAGTGTTTAATTAAGTGCAGTGCAACATTTCTCTAGCCAACGGGTCACGGAGGGCTATATTTTTATTATCAATATGGATCGTGTTTATTGTTTACAAATAATGTTACGTCTTCTTGTTCGTGCTCTTGTTGTTGTTGTTGTTGTTGTTGTTGTTGTTATTCTTCTTCTTCTTCTTCTTCTTTCTTCTTCTTCTTCTTCTTCTTCTACCTACTCCTCCTCCCTTTAACTCACATTCAAGCATAGACTTTCAACCACCTAATAATAATATCAACCGTCCTATTTGCACCATCAACTGTATAACAACTCTACCAGTATAACCTGCCCGTAATACTAATGGTGTATAACAGCTAACAGACTCAACTTGTATATTATGTCAGTGTTGTCATATTTCACCAATCACTGTTTGCACCACTTATTTACATTATAATGCTAGTTCATTTGATTGTGTACCATTTTTGGTCAAAACCTACTTTTACTGAATCAGTTAAGGATAGATGTGCTCGACTTTGGCATGTGTTAGCGTAAGGTTTACTCAGGTACTTCGGTTCACGTTTGCCGAATGTTACCCACATTTTTGTGATCTTCGTTTATTTGTTCTTACGTCTCCGATAGTACTCAAGATGTTCAATTCCAGCATTATTTTAAGATCGAGTTAAAACAGATACCGATTACTTGATATAGTTTTTCCAACCCCGTTTTGCATTCTGCATTTCTGGCAAGTCGGGAACACTTGTTATACCGGAGAATCAGGCTGCCTATTCTAAGTGGTAGGTAAACTCGTAAATACCTTTTTATAAGACGTATTACATTGTTATGCTATGTATTATTAAATGTATCATCTATTTTTACGTGCATGTTGCAATTTTCGACCATTTAAATTGGCATTCAATCTCACACTAAAATTATGAAGATCGCATGCTGTAATGTGGTATTTCAATGGCGGGAGATGGCAGTTTTCGTTGTCATCATCATCATCATCATCAAGTGCCGTGCCGGCTGGCGTAGGCGTTCATGGCTCTCCATAGATCTCGGTCTTTGGTTTTCTAGGATCAACTCTGCTGCTGATATTCCTCCATGCCACCGTCTCAATCCATCCAGCATCACTTCTCTTGGTCTACCTCTGCCTCTCTTCCCCTCGATCTTTCCAGTTGTTACGATGTTCTCCAATGCCTCTCTTCTCATCACATGACCGAGGAAAGCTGTTTGTCTCTGTCTTATTGTTGTATATAATGTTCTAGTTTCATTAGCCTGTTTCAGGCAGTCGTTGTTAGTTACTCTGGCAGTCCAAGGAATTCGCAAAATTCGTCTCAGGAACCACATCTCTGTTGCTTCTAATTTCTTCTTAATTTGTTCATTTACATTCCAAGATTCACTGCCATACAGCAAAACTGGTTCTACATAGCATTTCAGCACTCTCTTTCTTACATTCAGTGACAGTGACTTATTGCATAAGATACTCTTCATTTTATGAAATGCGGCTTTTGCCTGCCCTATTCTGCTCCTAATCTCTGTTGTACATCTTCCATCTGATGTTATAAATGCCCCTAGGTATCTAAAATTATCAACCTTGGTTAAGGATTTTCCCTTCTATTTCTATGTCACATTTTGGTGTCACCATTTTCTTTGATATTACCATTGTTACTGTTTTCTTGATATTCAAGTTGAGTCCTTTCCTTGCACTCTCTGTTACTACAACGTCTAATAATTGTTGTAGGTCTGTTGAATTATCCGCCACCAATACCGTGTCATCTGCATAGCGTATATTATTTATATTATAACCTCCAACTAGTATTGTAGTATTCGTTGTCATACTCCATTTAATATTTTTATGGAGTATTCAGAGCGATTAACATGATAATGAATGCATGTGTACATTCAACACCCATTATTGTATGTATGTGTAATTTTTCATTACTCTTCAAGGACAAGATCATTGATAGTTTTGCATCTTTCCAACGGGACTTCTTTTATCAAAATGCATCTTCGCCGATGACCTTCGCGTTGTTAAGACAGCGCGTGCAGTCACGCACTGCGTCTGACGCCATCACAGCATGGCGTGGAGAAGTGTATATCTGTGTGTGTGTGTGTATGTGTGTGTGTGTGTGTGTGTGTTTATACGCTGGCAGAGTTATCTGCCCTTGAGTTAGGCAGCAACAGTGGTAATATTCCATGGCGACAGTGTAAACAACAGTTGCGTGAGTGTGTAGTAGAGTCACAAAAAATGAAAAGGCCAAAACAGTTTTCTTCTATACGTTTCATTTAAATGATAAACTGACACACAAACTTTAATATATCGGCTTAGAAATGAGCTAAAGATTTGAATAAGGTACCGTTGGATTTGTTTTTTCAAGAGGTATCCAACTATGCAGGTTATAAAATTAAAAGGCAATTTAGAAAATATTACTAAAATGGCTAGGTTTACTTCCTCTAGATAGGTTACATCCGAGGTCACGTGAACTAAAAAGACAGAGACGTTTCTACAAGAGACAACATTGCAGACATAGACAATAAATTTCAATGGAAGGTAATAGGACTCTATCTACCCATGGATAGTATGCTCGCGCCACGTTTGACAGTGTCATGCTGCGTAATGTTATTGATGTCCAAGTGGGGTATCTAACCTGCCCAATTTGCATTCTTAATTCCCGTTTTTCGCCTATATCTGCGAAGAAAAGGTATGCGGCTACACTTCCCAAGAGATCACAGGGTAAAAATGGGAAGGGGAGGGTTGATATTCACAACCGCTCTGTGTGTGTGGAAAAAATCCCCAGGGACCGAACGAACTGCAGGCGGGACCGGAGATCTCTCATACATGTCTTTCCCTAGCTGTTGGTCTTCAATTTACAGGAATAATGGAATATAGACAGCGGAACATGGGAAATATAAATTTTAACCAGTACTGGCAGGCATAATATAATACGAGGGTAAGTTAATAAGTAAGTCACAAATGGCTGTACAAAAATAACTAAGTACGATAACAACTTGACACCAGTTTATTTTTATACATTGTCTCTTTATTTCTCAACATAATTTCCACCAACATTGATGCACTTATCCTATCGTTTTATCAGTTCTCCCAAAACGGGCTGCATAGAACGGCGTGCTTTGTTTTCATTTACCTGTCATCCCCCAGAACTGTGTGACTTACTTATTGACTCGCCCTCGTAACTGTTTCTACCCAGCGATGCACCGCTTTACGGGAATTCGCTAGGGGCTAAGTCCACTGACAACCCACCTTGGCGGGAGACATTTCGCGAGTGACGCCGAAGTTGACTGTGAAGTGAAAACGTGGTTTAGAAAACAGAGCAAGCAGTTCTATGCAGCCGGTTTGGGAGGACTGATAAAACCATAGGATAAATGCATCAATGTTGGTGGAAATTATGTTGAAAAATAAAGGGACAATGTATGTATAAAAATAAACTGGTTTAAAGTTTTTATCATATTTAGTTATTTTTCTACAGCAATTTGTGACTTACTTGTTAACTTACCCTCGTACTTTGGCTTAATAATGTGGACATCAGGAAAGAGGAAGTCATTTTTGGTTGTTGTTGTTGGTCATATGATTCTTCTTATAGCCCATGCCGTCAAATTGCCCAGCACCTTCCCTCTTGGCTTGCTCCTACTTTCTCTCCATTCCAACTTTCCCGTTGTCTCGACGTACTTCAGCTTTTCTCTTTCTCATGTTAAGTTCAAATAATGTGAACCGACTCCTTCTGATGCGAGCAACCAGTTCTCTTTATGTGTTAACTTCTGCCAAGATATCGTCATTACGGTTGATATCCGTCCACTGCGTTATCATAGTTCTTCATAAAAAATTGCCTGATGAATCGCAAACAGCTAAGAAATACTGGGATTGACTGCGGCGTCCCGTAAAAGGCCATGCATCTATCTAGGTTAAGTTAACAGATAGAAGCATTAAAAATAATAACGGTTAAGAGCGTCCCTCTCCTGTTGTGAATTGCGTTCCGTGTTTCCATTACCTTCTTACATCTACTTCATTGTGAACATTTTCCGAGTTTCAGACCTTTCTGGAAACTAATTCTCTCCCCTCAGCCTGGCGCCATCTCGAGTCTACATTTGGCGATCAAAGTTGTGCCTAAATTACTTCCCTTTGAGTATTCCTTGATGGGAGTTGCTTCTCTTAGTCTGCTCCCGCCCATTTACTGTGAAGCATAATTTGTTTTTATTCCGTCCTGGGCATTGCAATGTTTCTGATATCAATACCACCGCCCCCTACACACACACACCGTTTACATAGATGATATTTACGAGGAGGCATTAGAGGAGAGTAATTAAGGCAAATTAATGGGGTAGATAAATTGGTGCACTGATTGATTATAAGGCACACATGAATGAATTAGTAAGGTCAGTAGGTCAGGTCGACATGGTCGAATGGATAAGAACGTTCGTTCTTAAAACATCCGATGTGCTGATGCTGAAGTAGCGAATTCAACACCTGTTGGACTAGAATGTTGACTTCTCGTCCTTAACATTGGGACATACATACCTCAGAAGTCGAAGAGTATTCGCCTGAGGATGAGGGACACTGGTAATTGGGAAAGCTAATCCTCGCACATAATTCAGTTATATGCTACTAGAATTAGTATGTATGGACTACGCTTGGGTTCAAAGTGAGCAAGCGCAAAACAAAAGTAACGTCAGTTATATTGCCCTTCTTCTTCTTCTTCTTCTTCTTCTTCTTCTTCTTCTTCTTCTTCTTCTTCTTCTTCGTCTTCTTCTTTTCATACTCTTATTACAGTATCCACGCACGCCAAGCCTTTTGCAGGCCAATTCATGGGCGACTGATTCTTCAACAGTGTAAAGTAGCCAGTCTCACAACCCTCTTTAGCCGCCTTTCACGGCCCGTAGAGGACGTTACAGTGTTACCGAAGCAGCTGGGAATTCAATCGGCACAACTTCCAATAGAATAAACATTGTACAGTATTAGAATAACGCTGTCGTTGCGGCATGTGTGCCATGCTGGTGTTGTTTTGGTGGGCTTTTGGACTGAGGATTGCTACAAGTCATGAACAATGTCAAGGTACGTCTACGTCTTTATCGTCTTGTTGATTCGTCAGCCTGTTCTATATCGTTGGATTGGTTCCTTAGCCTCTATCGTTGATTTGATTCGTCAGCCTGTTCTATATCGTTGGATTGGTTCCTTAGCCTCTATGGCTGGCTTCATTCGTCAGCCTGTTATATGTCGTTGGATTGGTTCCTTAGCCTCTATGGTTGATTTGATTCGTCAGCCTGTTCTATATCTTTGGATTGATTCCTTAGCTTCTATCATTGGCTTGATTCGTCATCCTGTTCTATATTGTTGTATTGATTCGCTAGCCTCTATATAGTCGAGCTGATTCGCCAACCTCTGTATGGTTGGATTGGTTCGCCAGCCTCTGTATTGTCTGTCATTCTCTAACCTATGTGTAGTCGGTTGGTGTCACCAACTTCTGTATCATCAGGTTGGTTCGTCAGCCTCTGTACTAGTCTGTAGCAAACCTGTCATAAATGACGCGTATTATATGTCTATGGTTAGACCTGATCTCCACCACGATGTAGTTGGTACTCTTGAGGCCAGCAAATCCGACCCCCCTCATTACCCAGGATGCCCTGAGTAGCCTCGATAAAAGATCCCACAAAGAGATATTAAACCTAAGTACTCTTCTCCATCCATCACTCTGTTAAAAATATAATTACATGAGACGACGAAGACGTTTTATGTCTGCCGGCGCATTCATTCACGCTCTTTCGCTAAATCCTGGTGCACACTTGCAACCCTGGTGTGTTTCAACAAACCGCGAGGGAATTATGAAACCTGATTTGTAAATAGGACAGATGAGCTGGCTCAGCGCCTGTTCTCAGGAGTTCCCTAGCGCGCTAATCCACAGATACATCATGTAATATACCTAGGAGCCAGCTTGCCTTCCCGAGACACCTTTCCCCAGCGCATGTGCATACACTGCCAGTCTGTGGGTTGTGTGCAATAATATACCTGGGTGAAAATTACGTAAGATGTATGCAGCTTTTAGCGTACGGGACAGAGATGCGAGATTTGGGGGGGGGGGGGGGGGGGGGGGCTGGGGAGTGCAAGGAACTTCTTGTTGAGGGACATGCAGAATAGATTGTCAAAACTGCCTAGAAAATCACAAGTTAGTTGCATGTCCTGTGCAGGAAGTCGCAATAAACCCCAACATTAATTGACTGTGATTTCTAGGCAGTTTTGCATTCGATTGTTTGCCCTTGTTTTCTGAAAGTTCGAAGCTCATATTTTGCGAAAATCGACGCAAAGCTATTTGCTGCCAAATCACTTGCGGCTTATTTCGAAACCTGGACACGGTTTGTCGGGGAATTATGCAACTGCGTTCACTGACACCTAAGCCACACACCCGGCTTTTAATGACAGCATACGCTTCATTATAATACTGGGTAGTGAGATCGGACAACTTGCCTTCTGGAATATGGGCCAGAGCAGGAGGTCCCGTGTGAACATGTGCACGTTAAGAATCTCACGTCATGTGGACATCGCAAAGAGTGTGCCTCCGCTCTGGCAATTTGTTTTTAGGAGAAAAACCTACCCACGGGTAGATGGAGCCTGTTTATCTTGCTTGGAATCTGTCTGGAGGAAGTCAACCTTACACAAATGTATGCTGAAGTAGGACACGCTAACCTTTTGAGGTGCACAATTAGATGTGACGTCCTCCCATATAAAGAGGAAGGAAGGGAAAGAGAAAGAACGGGGGAAAAAAAGGAATTTAGTTAATAGCTGGAGGCCCTCCATCTGGCGGAAGTTCCCTGCGATGCAGCTCATAGTCTCTGCCTGTACTCTACACCGCGTGGAAGGAGAAGTCGGTCGACAGACAGGCTTATGCATAGATAAGGGGTGACAGGATGGGTGAGAACTGCTATTGTTAACTCACAGCAGACTGAGTAGCAGGGACTATTATAGCATGTAAATAAACCGCCCAAAATTGGCGCGGAACTGCCATTGTGGGCACGGACACACTTCTGCCTGAGACGTGCGAAGATGACAGACGATTAAGATTGCTTTGTCGTCCTGGCTGGGCGAGAGACTAGAGTTACCGCGTGTTTAACACTGAGATGACACTTTAATCTGCCTGTGTCTCCTCGTGACTGATGAGATTGCCTGCACCACGGCTGGCCATAACTTTACCCATACTAGATTTCCATATTATATTGTCAGCACTTGCAGAATATAGCCTTTTCTGTTTAGTCTCCCTGGAATGTTTCATGTTAGTTAGTTGCATATCCTTTATAGGACGTCGCAGTCAACCCCAACATTTTTGGATTGTGATTTCTTGGCAAGTTTACGTTCAGTAGTTTGCCATTGATTTCTGAACGACCGACACCCATAATATTGTATGAAAACCAACGCAAGGCGGTCTGCTGCCAGATCGCTCGCAGCTGTGTTTCGAACGCGGTATGTGGGAATACGAGTTGCGTTCGTAAGCCCTTCGTCACAAAACCGGCGTTTCACGTTAAAGGTAACAACTGATAACGAATGGCCGGGAATCCAGAGCAGTTACAGAAATGTGGTCTTCCCGGGAAGGTTAACCCTGTCAGCAAATGCCGCAGAAGTCGGATGTGTCGGCCTAAAGGGGCAAGTGTAGCAGCTCTGCTGTAAACAGGCACAGCGCAATTACGTCCGAGTGAGAGTGGAATGACCTTCGAAACACCGGGGAAGGTTAACCCGGTCAACAAATGCCCTCAGAAGTCGGATGTGTCGGCCTTAATGCGCAAGTAAACAGGCACAACGCAACTACGTCTGAAAAAAAAAACAACAACAACACTCCGGATGAACGCAGCAGAAGAAGAAGACGAAGAAGAAGAAGAAGAAGAAGAAGAAGAAGAAGAAGAAGAAGAAGAAATGTGGCTTTTACCAGCTAATGGTAACAGTACAATAGTCGGTGTCTATGGTTTAGGGTAGTCAACGCACTTTCACAATTCCGACCTACGTGGTTCAAAGTCGGCCATGTGTGATTTGGGAGCAGATCCTGCTTTGCGATGTTTTTCCACAATGATATAAGCATCGGCAATGTTATATTAATTTGTAAGTGATTGTTGTCCAAGGAGGGTAATTACTTATTCTGGACGGCTTAAGGAAGCAGTTCACAATCTGTGATTATGGCACGAGTTGGGAAACGATGGGAACTTTGTAACAATCGGGAAGATTAATGGAGAGTAAGACGACGATAAGTGATTATTGAAAAAGAAGACCCTCGACGAGAGGAGATTAATGGGGGAAAAGGGGACAGTGGGGGATAACAGGTTAATGGGAAAACTGACAGTCCACGATGAGAAGGTAATGGAAAAATGGAACACTCGACGATAAGAGAATGATGAATAAAGAAACAGTCGACATTAAGAGAATAATGGAAATGAGCAGTCAACGATACCGATACATTCGTTATTTAGTTATTTGCATATTCTTTACAGGTCGTCGCAGTCAACCCAGCATTTTTGTTGTTTATGACTGTTTGTGACTTCTTTGCAAGTTTGCGTTCAGTAGTTTGCCTTTGCTTTCTGAACGGCCGGTATTCATACCGTTGAATGAAAACTAACGCAGGCAGTCTGCTTCCAAATCGCCAGCAGCTGTGTTTCGAACGTGTTATGCGGGATTACGAACTGCATCCGTAACTCCTTCGCTACAGCGCCGGCTGTGATAAGACATTCAATTGGTGAGGGGTGGAGGGGGTGGGGGAGGGGTGGTGCAGTCGACCATAATAGAATAATGAAAAAGAGACAGTCGACGATAAGAGATTAATTTCCAAAGACAGTAGACGCTAAGATAATGGGGGGGGGGGGGGGGGGGAAGACAGTCCGCGAAAAGAGATTGGAGAAAGAGACATTAGACGATAACAGATTAATGGAACAAGAAGAGGATTGCAATCTGGCATGGACAGATACAAGAAGTAATGTAACAACAGCTATAAGTAATGAAAGAACAGAAAGAAGTAGACAGAGAGGACATATACTGTTTGTTTCTCTTGTATCATGGCATCATCATCATCATCATCATCATCACGCACTCTGCCAACGGGCTTAGACGTGAATGTATCTCCACATATCTCGGCCTGTGTGTTCTGGATCAATTCTTTTGATGATACCCCCCCCCCCCCCCCCCCCATGCCACTGTCCCATTCCGTCCAGCATCATTGCTCTCTGTCTGTCACTGCCTTTTCCACCGCTGTTCTCTCCAGTTGTCACACCGTGTTCGAAAGCTTTTTTTTTTTCTCATTACAAGGCCAAAGAAGATTAAAATAATGTATTTTGGCATGAAACAAATATTGGAACATTAAGGGGTTAAACAACAACAGAGAGCGGGGAATGGTTTCCATCGCCAGTTGACATAATGGTTGAAGGAGGAGAAGAATTAGGTGGGCGAAAGGATGTCATCATAGACTGAATTGATCAGAATGCTCGTTCTTAAATATCCAGTGTGCTGATACCGAGGTAGCGTGTTCAACCTCAAAATCCGGTCAGTTGGACTAAAATGTTGACCTATCGTCATTGACTTGGGGACGTAATTTACAAGTACCTCTGAAGTCGGAGGGGGTTCGCCTGATGGCGAGAGGCACTGTTAATAGGAAAAGCTAATCCACACGCACAATTCAGTCCAAGCACTAGTAGAAGTAGTGTGTATGGACTACGCTTAAGTTCAATGCGGGCGAGCGAAAATAAATAAATAAATAAATAAATGGGCACATGAATTCTATTTGAGCAAGAATAGCGACAAAAAAGCCAACTTGTATTGTTTGCGTTCGTTCGCTTTAACTTGAGCGTAGTCCGCCATAGACGTGCTACTACTTCTAGTGTTATGGACTGATTGTTGTTGCTTGTTGATTAGCATCATCTATGGGTCTGTGATGTGCAAGGGCCATCACATGTTTGTACACCTCAATGCACGGATAAATAGGTGACCAATTTCTCAATTAGCACTCGCCAAGCCCAGGTTTCAAGTCCTCGTCCGACCTGTTCTCACATTAACTGTGCAGTTCCTTATAAACTTCGGTAACGCGCCCGCCATTGCATAATAAAGATATATACATTAGAGAACTAGGACGGCTCTGGTCTACTCCCATACATATTCCTTTCTATCTCCAAATCCTTTCGCCTTAATGGTTGTTTATTCAATTGTTTTATTTTTTTATTATTTTTATTTTTTGGTGTGTGTTTTGTTTTCCCCAAGTTTTCCACAACGATCATCTGAGCGCGTTTGAAAAATGAAAGTAAGTTGTGGGCCGTTTTATATCACGAGACAAGATATGATTTCAACAGGTTCGCTTGACAGGTTGAGAAATGCATCTGATGTTCATAACCAGGTCTTGGGAGATAAAACGGGAAGTTGAGCATGACCATTTTTGCATTGCCGTTTGCAGCGTTGTAAGCGAGCCAGTAAAGGTGGCTTGCATTTGTCTAGACAAGTGGTTTTCAGATTTTGCGGTGGGGAGCACCGCGGAAGGGAAAAATGGCGGTGGGGAGCACCGCGGAAGGGAAAAATGGCGGTGGGGAGCACCGCGGAAGGGAAAAATGTTTGTGTCACACTTATTTGTTTGTTTGTTTGTTTCTTCTTTTTTTTTTAAAATCAATGTCGACCAGATCAAGATGTCAGACAGACAAGAACAAGCTAAACCTTTAGATTCAAACTGGACATATAGGCAAGTCAGTAAAAATGTTGCCAGGTTATTAATTTTGAAAAGTGGTTCTCAGACATTGGCCGTAAGGGGCACCGTGCGGGGGAAAATGTGCGGCAGTGAATTTTTATGCCGACCAGGCAAAGAGCATGAATTATTTGGGCTACGGGGAAAGGGGGAGGGGAGGTGGTCGATTGGGTTATAGGAATGTATGCATTGTTTGGGGAGCGAGGAGATTGATTGGATATGTGAATGTATGCATTGTTTGGCGAGTAGGGAAATTGATAGGTTATGTGAATGTATGAGGAGGCCAAGATCTGCAGAAATGAGCAAGCCAAGATCTGCAGACTCAGAGTAGGAAATTGCGGGATCGGCATACCTTCGTCGAATGTATATTCTTCTTCTTCTTCTTCAGCGTTCCGAGCCATTGAGGTTCTTTGCTGCAGATACAATCCGTCTCCATTCGTCTCTCTGGTTGACCTTCTCTTGCCAGTCGTTGATTCCAAGTGCTTGTAGGTCTGTATATATATTATCTCTCCACCGTCTTCTTGGTCTACCTCGGGGTCTACGGTCATTTATTTCCAGAGTGTAAGCGAGTTTTGTTTCCCTATTATCTTCCATTCTTTCTATATGACCCAGCCATTGTAGTCTATTAGCCTTCATGATACCAGTAATTAGCGGGAACTTAAACAGATCATAAATGTCTTTGTTACTTCTTCTTTTCCACTCTCCACGTTGTGCATCACTAATGGGTCCAAAGATGCGTCTTAAAACTTTGTTCTCAAAGGTTTGTAACAAGGCTTCGTCTCCTTTCGTTGTACTCCAGGTTTCAGAGCCATACAGCACCACTGGTCTGATCAGTGTTTTGTATATTGTGATTTTGGTGTTACGAGAGACCGCATTTGATTTTAGTAGATGTTGTAGTGCATAGTATATCTTATTTCCAGAATTGTATATCGGAGAATAAATACCACATGCAACTGTGGGGGGACAGAAACCAACCGAAAGACAACTTACAAGACTGAACAGATTTTTACCAAAGACGAAATTGAAGGAGTATAGAGAGTTGAAAGTACTTTTGTCACGTGAACGTGTGGCAAGTTGTTTTGTATGGAATGAGTTAATTTGACACTAGCAGGAAGTCACAAGTGTGGCGATCCGCATAGTTTGAGAATTAGTGATGGAGAAGCGTCCTGTAAATCACACACTTCAGATATAAGTAATGTTTTCAACAGTGTTTCGGGGATGAACGTTAAGTTGTCTGGTCTCAGCTACTATATTGAACGTTGCCTTTACCCGTTGATAGGTTATGGAAGTGCGTGCTTTGTTTGTGGGAAGGATGAGATTGGTAGTTTATGGTAATGTATTATTTGGGGAAAGCTAGATTGATATGTTATGGAAATGTATGCATTGTCTGGAAAAAAAAAGGGGGGGGGGGTATTGATATGTTATGGAAATGTATGCATTGTTTGGGGGGGAGGGGGATATTGATAGGTTATGGAAATGTAGGCAATGTTTGGAGAAGTGGAATATTGATAGGTTATGAGAAAATATGCATTGTTTGGGGGAAGGGTATAGTAATATGTTATGGGGATGTGTGCATTGTTTGGGGAAGGGGGTATTGATAGGTTATGGAAATTATGTATAGTTTGTGGGGAAAGAAGGATTGATAAATTTTTGAAATCTATGCATCGTTTGGGGAAGGAGGTATTGATAGGTTATGGAGATTATGTATAGTTTGGAGGGAAAGAAAGATTGATAAATTTTGGGAATGTAACTATTTGTTTGGGAAAGGAGCGAGATTCACAGGTAATGTGAATGTGTTTTTGCATTGTCGGAGGCAGGGACAAGCACGTCCAGACATGATGGTTTATATAACATGTTTTAACAGAGACAGGCATCAAGCGATAGGGCGAGGAGTGGGGTTCGTGAAGTGACGAATAAATACAGCAGACAGCTCGAGAGAAAAGTGAGAAAATATGAATTTGGCAACCAGGTTTGTGAAGTGTTCAGGCTGTAACAACAAAGGAAGCCTATTAAAGCCACAACAGAAGATTCGTAGACGATCGTCAACGTTAGCATGCTTGGCTAAAGTGAGTAATGGAGGATGTTTTCAAAGAGAAGTTAAGGCACAAAGGAAGTCATCATAGATAACAGATAGTCAACATTCTTTAATCGCGGCATGAGAGGAAGTGAAAATATTGTAAAGGAAAGATAACGACTTTCCATGAGTTGGTGTACTGCACGAATGAGAGAGAGAGAGAGAGAGGAGGGGGGGGGGGGGGGGGGGGGGAGAGAGAGAGAGAGAAAGAGAAATTTGTGTGTCAAAGATACATGGTTGTCCGAGTGTCGGCAGGGAATATGATGATACATTGGTTGTTTTATTCGTTCCTCTTTCAAGGGACTTTCATCTTTCATCAAACCTAGTTTCTCAACCGTCTTTCAGAGATCAGCATGCCCGTCTTCGGCATGCGTGTATTTAAGGTTTACTTCCTCTAAAGTCTAGACAGATTCTTTCCAAGGTAACGGACTCTATCTACCGTGGACAGGTTCTTCCTAAAAGTTTTGCCACGACCGCGGATTTACAGCCTACATCGAAATCTCGTGGAGGTTATTAACCTGCGTAAAATAGACACGGGACATCACCCGTTTCGCCCTTTTCCACGAAGGCTTTGTGTCTTACCTATCTCGATATCTAGGAGATTAAGGGAACCTGCGATTGTTGTTAAAACCACTTATCTTCATGGACATGTCCAGCCCCAGGCTGGAAGGGCATCAGCTAAACTATCAGGACTCGGCGGACACGAAACCGTTGCGTCCACAGTTCGTTTGTTTGGATGCGAATGCTGAACAGCGGGTAGTGCTTGCTTGCGCTCGCTGGCTGTGAACTCCAGCGTGAAGTTCTGTATGTCGGATGGTGACATCCTGTTGTCCAACATCAATGTCATGTCAAACCGGACTGAGGTTTGCGTGAGTATCCGTTGTCCCATATCTGGCTTATTGGTGTGCAGACTGGTAGTTCCTTGCCGTGCAGGCAGACACTCTCCGACTTCGGAGAAATCAGCAATCCTACTGACGTTAACCAGGACCCCGAAGGGACCTGTTGCCCAGGGCGCGCAACTAGGACATGTCAATAGGTATTGACCAGTATAGAACCTGGCCCTGATGCCTTGGAAACACCTCTGCGTTCCACAGCGGGTAGTGAAGTGGTGAAGAGACTGGGGGATAAAGGGATGGGATTTGTGAGAATATCCTGAACAGAGAAGAAAACACATGCTGAGGTACTGACAGCTGCAAGATCACACACCAGAATCAAGGAACAGACAAATGAAATTAATGGGGCATGTTAACAAAGAGTTGGGGTAGAGAAATAAGCCCTATGCAAAAGCGTTTCGCATACTGCATTCGGCGAACAATAAACTGTCTATTAAAAAAAAAACGGTGCAGTGTATGGCAGGGGGTTCTTGAGCCTGGGGAATTAAGGCCGCCTGGCTAGTGCAATCGCCGCGAACTGTACAGGTTAGAGTTGTCTTTTTGCCCCCGACAGGAAAAAAAAACCAAACTCCACACCTTACCGAGGATTCGAACCCGGGTCTCCCCGGGAGAACCCGGCATTCTAGCCACTAGGCCAGCCAAACAATTGTTGAAATATAGTGAGGCATTGGCAATTAGGTGGTTCCAGCCGGTTTTGTGCAAACAGAAAGAGTTTGTGGTGAATTTGAAATTACCGTGGAGATAACAGATGTTCCACTTCGATCAATACCCGTGACTATATTTTAATTGTTTCAGCTTAAATATTATTTATGTATTTACTTCATGTGATACATAACTCTGCGGTGTGCACTTGATGCAACGAAATATACCAGGCAAAAAATCGTGCAACATATTGTTTGCCACTTCTGTGTTTAAAGAGAATGTTAATAGCGGTAATGCATTGACTTGTCTTGTAGTGGTTCGGTTTCAACCCGCAGTTTTTAAAGGAACTGTATACTGTTGTAGTGTAACACCTGGCGCGGAAGGTGCACCAACGATTTCTCTACAAAAATAAGACGGCGAGGGCAGAAACTGGTCGCCCGAGTTTTATAGTGCAAACACAGACAGAAACTGCTACACTTCGTTCTGTTCTGGCATTATTTCTAAATATTCATTTTTAAAACTAGATATAAGTTTAACAGGCGGACAGTTAGAGCATTGCTTTGCTGATCCAGCAGCTTCCATAGCTGGTCTTGTTCCAGATGTATTGGCATTACCTTTCCTCTGGAGTACACTAGACAGGTCGAGAGAGGCACTATGCTGCATGGGCAACACATGGTCTCTACAATTTAGCCTAGGCTTTGTGCTATGGAGAGGTATAACTCCATCCCTGGTCCCCACTATGGGTTTTAGTTAGCATGTTTGAAGCACAATGTAACAAACTATCATCTGTCAAGACGGCCAGGCGCCAGGAAATAAGTTTAAGAATAATTGTACATAAATTATCAATACCCTATTTTTGCAGCTTGATATAATAGATGTTATTACGTAGCATGTTCCAATGACCTCAAGAGCCATACCAGTTTCTCTCCAGTAGGTGCGACCGCGCCAGGAGAAGAGTCTTTATACCAGTCTCTCTCCAGTAGGTGCGACCGCGCCAGGAGAAGAGTCTTTATACCAGTTTCTCTCCAGTAGGTGCGACCGCGCCAGGAGAAGTCTTTATACCAGTCTCTCTCCAGTAGGTGCGACCGCGCCAGGAGAAGAGTCTTTATACCAGTCTCTCTCCAGTAGGTGCGACCGCGCCAGGAGAAGAGTCTTTATACCAGTTTCTCTCCAGTAGGTGCGACCGCGCCAGGAGAAGAGTCTTTATACCAGTTTCTCTCCAGTAGGTGAGACCGCGCCAGGAGAAGAGTCTTTATACCAGTCTCTCTCCAGTAGGTGCGACCGCGCCAGGAGAAGAGTCTTTATACCAGTCTCTCTCCAGTAGGTGCGACCGCGCCAGGAAAAGAGTCTTTATACCAGTCTCTCTCCAGTAGGTGCGACCGCGCCAGGAGAAGAGTCTTTATACCAGTCTCTCTCCAGTAGGTGTGACCGCGCCAGGAGAAGAGTCTTTATACCAGTCTCTCTCCAGTAGGTGCGACCGCGCCAGGAGAAGAGTCTTTATACCAGTCTCTCTCCAGTAGGTTGCGACCGCGCCAGGAGAAGAGTCTTTATACCAGTCTCTCTCTCCAGTAGGTGCGACCGCGCCAGGAGAAGAGTCTTTATACCAGTCTCTCTCCAGTAGGTGCGACCGCACCAGGAGAAGAGTCTTTATACCAGTCTCTCTCCAGTAGGTGCGACCGCGCCAGGAGAAGAGTCTTTATACCAGTCTCTCTCCAGTAGGTGCGACCGCGCCAGGAGAAGAGTCTTTATACCAGTCTCTCTCCAGTAGGTGCGACCGCGCCAGGAGAAGAGTCGTTATACCAGTCTCTCTCCTGTAGGTGCGACCGCGCCAGGAGAAGAGTCTTTATACCAGTCTCTCTCTCCAGTAGGTGCGACCGCGCCAGGAGAAAAGTCTTTATACCAGCCTCTCTCCAGTAGGTGCAATCTCCCCTTCGAAGCTTTGTCGATCTGAGCGACAATGTATCTATCGGTCTTAACCGATTCTGTGCCAGACAAAAAAGTAGGCTTGAGCAAAACGTGGTGCATAATCAAATGACCAAGTATTGTAATGTAAATTTCCATTTATTGAAATTAAAATTGCGGAAGATACTTCTAAACGAAAAAAATAACACGGTGACCCTATAATGGCGATATATCGTCCTTCGGTCCAAATGGGAGTCACATTTTCATTTAGCAATATATTATCCTTCTGCACTGAATAATTTAAGAGTTAACTTAAAATTCATATACAACAACTTGACGCTGAAAGGCATATCAGGAACAACGGAAAAGATGAAGACGGCGAAGAACGAAAGATAATAATAATAAGAAAGATCTGTAGCAGTGCATGCACACTCACACCCTGTAAGATTTAATGGAACCTTCAACAGAAGTGTTCCCCGTACCGTCACTTCTCACCAACGGCGCAGATTATATCTGAACGACCAATTCTGATCTGCCGCTCGTAGCAGATGACCGCCTTGTTCAACTCTTCACGTCTGGCTCTTCCCGTCGGCGCCATTCTAAATGGGTGGCGTCTGCTGACTAACGGTGGGATTTTATTTTATTTTGTAAACGACTGTGATACGGAAAGGTGGGATGCTGGGCCCGGCACTTTGAAGACCAGGATCAAATAATTGCTGGGTGTTGATTACCCGCTATAAAGGGGCACTCTCCTAGGACATCAAACTGGTGCTGGGAAATTTAGTGTCTGGCTCGCCGGTATGGATTTTGTGTTGTGTAGAGGACAGTGCTAAAGGGGTAGAGTGGCTTAGAGGCACGATGTCCGCTTCTAGCTCTAGAAGACCTGATATGAGTCACTGCTGGATAGTTACGGACTTTTACAAAATATGAGCATGGTACCTCCCTCCTGACACCCTCTTCTCTTTTCTCTCTCATCATCCCCTCCCCCCGTTCTTTTGAATAGAGTCAGCTGAGTATAAAATACCTACAACCCATTACCCCATTTGGACAACGATCACCGTCAAATTAATAAGCTTGTGAGGGTAAACCCGTGGGCAGCTGCTATTAGCCGCTGACTGAGTCACAGGACTATTAATCTGAGCCAGGGATGGACTCCATTATAACTTCTCCTTAAGGTTGAACGGGGTAGGGGTAATAGTTAAATCGAATCTAAAAAGGAAACATTTCCAAACCAGGCCAGATCCCAGCCACTCGCCATGTACTGTGCTGTGTTGAACCATCACCTAGTTACATCCTAATATGTCCCATTCCGATCTTAGGGTAGTGGTTCTGACGCTTAGCGTTCTCGCGTAAGGACGAATAACTCAGATGTGTTGGGTTGCTAGAAGTCCGGCAAAAAGAGGACATACCCTCCTTTTTAGCCTAATATTCTCCGTTCGGCAGGAAAAGCTAAAAGCCTTTAAAATGTCCGGCTTTTCTTATATTTTATGTTATAATTGTTTATGTATTGTTGTTACAACTTACAAAGTATCTACACTCTACCGTATGTTTACACTGTTAAAATGTACAAAGTCTATGCATTGCTGCGAACTAGTCGATTATAGTAATTATAACTGTTATCTGTATCTGGCTCATTACTCTTTTTAATATTTACTTTTACCTCTTTATTAAAACCCATTACTTAATAATATTTATTTAATTTTCCTATTTATACCAAAAGTGAAACACCAATTATTTGTATAGTTTGAATCTAACTGGCATCATTCTCACAAAGTACAATTTGAAGAATCTTACCTGTGAACAGTGAGCAGTTTTAAGTTTTATGCACACGTGATTGCTAACGAAGATCTTCTACGAAAAGTTGGTTCCTCCGAGAAATACGTTGTGTAATTAATAAAGATTATCAGGTAATAATTGTACAATTGGCTGTTTAAATAATGTTCTTTAGCGTTTTGAAAAAGGCCTCCATTGAATTTATATTTATTTTTTAACATGATTGTTTCTTGGTCGATTCACTAACAGTACGATACACTTATTGGCAGCTATTGTAATAAAATTGTACTGATTGTGGGTTTAATCTGGAATGATTCAAATGAAACATTCAATATGTCCTCCTTTGTCCTCTGTTTTGTCTTATTATGTCCTCCTTTTGGTGCCCACGTATCTGGCGACCCTACCCATGTGCATGTTAAATTCCCTGGATAGATGCAATTGAAAAAGAGCAGACCGAATAGGCTGCTGCACGTGCTAAATTAAAGGGGGAGGGAGGAGGGGAATTACAAATCTACTCACAAACTAGAGCTAGTGTTGCACCTAGATTGCGTGAACGTGTTATGATTGTATCATGCAAGCGTGCAACGAGTATATAGCAAATTGTCCTAGTTTGCACCCAGAGGCTGGCAAATTGTCCTAGTTTGGTTATCTTGCGTCTCCTATATGCTCTCTTATTTTATTAAAACACACCCGTATCCAATCGAAATTGACGAATAACTGGCCTCTCTGTTCTGTCTCTGCAGGTTTGGTGTGCAGAAGTTGCCCATCTACATCAACATAGTCAGGGATCCCCTGGATAGGTTGATATCCTACTACTACTTCGTCAGGTACGGTGATGATTTCAGGCCGTTTCTCAAGAGGAGAAGATCTGGCGATCACGAGGTAAGCTTTCTTGTTGGTTATGTGATCATAATGCTGATGCTTTCTCTTTGGGAAAGGGGGGGGGGGGGGGGGGGTGTCTCCGTGCGAAATGGTCAAGTGCCTCCTACTCTGAAGGTAGCTGGTTCATTTTCGAATTCCTTCTTTCAGATCACGAGTGCAATGTTTCCGGACTCCTGGGTGCCATCGCTGGAGCTACGGAGTTCGTGCGCTGTTTCGATGCTTAAACCAGTGCAGTGCAGTAGATCATATCGCCATTGAACCTGTATTTAAATGATGATACTATTGATGAAATGGATACTAATTCTGATGAAAGTGAAGACTTCGTTGATGGGCCTGTGCTCTAGTAGGGGATAACATAAAGAAAAATGAATAAACTTGTGTCAGAGCCTAGCTACGCAGCGACATCGTTACGGCACCCGGCGGACAAGAGTTGTCGGCTGGCGAGATTCTTACCTGACACGCGACCAGCGCTGACGACAGACGCACGCAAAGCCACGTGACCCCACCAGAGGCAGTGGACAGTGTGCGTGATAGCTCAGACCAAGCTGGGACAGGACTCTGAACGGACGTGTGTGACGAGAGCAAGGCGTTTGTGTGAATCTCCGTGGTTGTAAGCTGAACGACTGATATCTTGAGCGCCAGACCTATGAGCTGTAATGTGGTTGTGAGTTATATGTTGTACATTGCTGTAATTATCTTTATGTATTTAATGTGGCAATAAATCCATAGAACTTGTGTTGCTGTGTCTTACGTCGAATCACGTTATACGTTATACTTGTACTGTCTCACACGTGTTAGCCAACGAGCCGAATAGAAGATCCTGACATGTGTGGACGTGGGTTGCTCGTCTTTATTTAAGAACCTAATATATTTAGACGTGTGTTGCTCGTCTGTGTTATTTAAAACTATAATTCTTGTACTTGTAAAATTTGTCAAGGTTATAGTGATGTACATGTGATCGGAAAAGTCTCAGTGTGATCCATTTCTACATTGTCTAAATATGTTTAAGATCATTAGTAAATGTGCAGTACATATTGTTTGAGCCTGTAAGCGTGTTAAACATTTGTGATTTGTGAAAATTGTCACCGTTTGACCGTGTCAACATTGTGATTTTGTCGCCATTTTGACCTTGTCGCCATCTTGTAAACTTGATGTCTATGTCCTTACTGAATGTCATCTTGATGTAAGTGATGTGTCATCAATGTTATTGAGTGTTGAAATACAGATAGATTGTCTTTGTGTATTGAGTTTGTGGAACGCAAAGAGTTTTGGAAAGAGTGTAACTTCTGTTGAAAGAAACACTGTTGACGACAAATTTACGACATACAATTACACTCGACGCCATCCAAACCTAATCAACACTTAGTGACTTGCAGGCACACACCAACAAACACACGCTAACTTATTTCTCTCCAAAAACAAGCAGGTTTTTGCGTACCATCCATAACCTTGCCGTAGAGGTCATTAGTGGTTCCGAAGTACGACCCTACAGTTTTCCTAGCCCAGTTGCCCAACCTTTCGTCACCATATCCAAGGGCACTTGAGTATATTTTTCTTTACTTTAACTTTACGTATGCATTAGTGGGCACGCATCGTATAGTCAAATCAATTGTAAGTTGTTTTCCTACTAACCATTTATAATATATTTTGTGTGGTTGATTTTCATTGACATATTTTCTCCATCATGTCGACATTATTTGATTTCATCGATATGGGTTTGAAATTAAAGTTAGAAGGTGATGAATTAACACAATGGAGTGAGAAGAAATACGCTGAATACTGTGAACGCGAAGATAGAGCAGCTGAAAGAGCTCTAAAACAAGCAGAGATTGAAACAGCATTAAAGCAAGCTGAGATAGACGGTGAACTTAAGAAAGCAGAAATAGCAGCTCAGAGTAAGAGAGAAGAACTTGAATTACAGTTGAAAATGAAACAACTCGACACCGAGACTGCAATAAATAAAGAGTCGAAGAAATCTGAAAGACTGGAAAAAGAAAACCAGTACAAGAAGTATCAAGGTATCGTTCGTAACTATACCTCGGGTGACTGCATAGCAGCCTTTACCCAAAATTTTGAGACATTAATGGAACATTACCAAGTTCCACTTTCGGAATGGAATATTCTATATATGAGGAGTCTATCTGGGGAACCTCTTAAAATCATTGAAACCATCCCCAAAGACCTCAGAAAAGAGTACCATTATATTAAATCTAAAATAATGGCACATTTCATGTTAGACGAGGCAGGGTTCAGAGAACAATTCAGTAAACTGAGCCCAAAACCAACTCAAACGTTCTCTGACTACCTCTGTTTAGTCCGAGACATTTTCAGCAAATGGACTTCATCAGCCAAAATTAACAAAAATTATGATAAATTAGAAGATCTCATTATTCGAGATAAAGTTATTTCTTCTGTCCCATCATCTTTTTCTAAGTTCTTACAGGAGAATGAATGTACAAGTGTGGAAGAAATGGAAAGACGTGGGTCGGCCTATTATACGGCAAATAAACAGTGTTTTGCCACTGAAGCTACTGACAGTAACTGGGTAGCAGCAGCCAACTATGAGAACAACTATAGTAGGCATAACCACACAGGCCTACCTCTGATAGAGTTAGACAATGCACTCACTGTAAATTGTCTCACCATTTGAACGAGATGTGTGATAAAAACCCAGGGTACCTAACATACTTGCAAAATATGGTAAACAGACAAGACGTAGAACGTAGATCGTTCAAAAGTGCACGTAAATGTTTTCTCTGCAAGGCTTACGGTCACTATCGTATGGATTGTAGAGGCAGGCATATGACCAACAAAGCCAATGCCGCCTTGTTCGATAGCTCAGCGTCAGAAGACGAAAATCCAGAAAAACATCCTATACATGCAGCACAGGCTTGTGATGTATTTAGTGCCAACAAATGCACTGTCTGTAATACCTTCAATGAAAATGGTACCTTAACATGCGGGCACGCCGTCCCTATTGCCAATGAGGAAGCTAACTTGGCAATAGACTCAAAATGCAGTTCAGCAAAGAACGTAAGAAAAGTGAACATCACAGACATGAAGACAACACCAGACTTTGTACCATATTGTAATAATGTTGTTAACATCACTCAACCTCATTCTTTATATAAAGAGGTCAATGCTCAACAAGAAAGTAAGGGATTGAACAAAACCTCAAAACTGTCATTAGGAAAATTAACATTCCATAAAGGTTACATCAATGACACAGTATGCACATGTGTACGCGACACAGGGTCCTGTCTTATCGGTCTTCGAAAGACCTTAGCTGATCCTAAAGACTACCTAGATGAGTACATCTATTGCAAAACTGTTTCAGGGACAGTAGAGAAATATCCCATGGCATGGGCCAATATAAAATCACCTTTCTTATCAGGCAGAGTAACTTGTGCTTTATTAGACAATCCATGTTGTGATTTATTAATTGGAAATGTATTAAATGTGACAGATTACACAGAGTCCAAACCTCACACAAGAAAAAAAGTTAACACCACAACAAATACTGCCTTAACTACCCCACTCAGCATACAACAACATGATGAACAGACCAAGATACCACACCATACCAACGTGATTAACATCTCAGAACAAGAAGAAACAGAAACTGGTGGGTATCAGCACAAAGAAAAAGGTGCAGAAAACAAACAGTTCACAACAGCGATGAAAGATCATAAATCATCATGGTATATACTATACCTCCTATACTCTCTGTTAATTACACACATAACCAAGTGCACACAGTGGATAGTTATACTTGCACTACTGATTGTAAATACAAAACAAATGTCTTCACAAACAGTTATATTTCCACATCATCATGACACAACACAGATGATATTACTCATGACAAACCAGCAGATTTTGTTATTTATGTCATTACTGTTGAACCAAATTTTGTTACTGCCACTCATAATCTCTATGTTAAATCCACTCATGCGAATACCTATGCTGAACAATGTAAAACATCAGTCGGTGGAATTACTGACAAGAATCAGCAACAAATTACCCTACATATTTTGGAAAATATACACAAATTGCAAAAGATCATACAAACATGCACGATTACATTTCACAACTATACATGGTGTATTATTATTGTTTGAACTATTGAATGTATACACACATGTACGAGTGCAGATTTGGAGATAGCACTCAAAATAATCTCAACATGAAATTTGAAAATCCTTTTGAAAGATTTTAACCGTAACCCACTTTATATCCTTAGATCCAGTAACTCCAGACTTGCCTTGTCTGTTATACGACTCCTCCTATCTGACATTCCTAATATCATTCACTATACTGACGACATCTGTGTCCATACAGAGACAACGACGGAACTATAACATTGACACCTGGACAGGACGTTCTACTACTACTACCTAGTATCAGACAGCACTGACTAACAGTGAAGCCTTCAAAGGTGAGCATGACTTACCAAGAAATATCATTTTTGGGGTACAGAATATCCAATGGCTTTGTCATGACAGACAACAAAATTGTCTCCAAAATTCTAAAACTGTCACTTCCAACAAATAAGAAACAAGTCCGCAGTTTGTTGGGACTTATTAACTATTACAGAAACTTTATTCCTGATTCTAACTTACTAACCAAGAATAAACCCGAAAAAGTTGTAAACGATGAATGCCTACGAAATGCATTTCATAAAGTTTTGGCTCACTTTTCTGATAAGAATTCCAAAAATCTCATTCTTAAATTGCCCAACATTCATTTACCTTTCAGGTTAAGAACAGATGCTAGCTCCGTTGCCATTGGAGCAGTCCTGTTGCAGGAATACAACAACATCCTGCATCCAATTTGTTTCCTATCAAGAAAACTAAGGCCCCGAGAGCGGGCATGGTCCATTCCGCAATTAGAAGCATTGGCCTTAGTAGAAAGTGTGACGAAGCTGTCCAAATATCTTCTAGGACGTCACTTTATCATCGAAACTGACAACAGTCCATTACGGTATATCAATTCCGCAGTACCATCAAATAATATGATTGCTCGCTGGTCCTTAAAGCTTCAAAATTTCAGTTTCGAAGTTCGCCATATTCCCGGCAGAATGAATACAATCGCCGACCTTTTGTCCCGTTGTCCGACCGACCCAGTAAGCAATGTCTGAGTGCACTGTGTAATATTACACTCAGCCCAACACAGCCACCAATGAGTGAATTTTTTTTCCATTCACCTACTGTGTAAGGTCTATAAGTAAAATTGTGATACGGTTTAGAAACCGACATGTATAATATACTTATTTTAATCAAGTCATGTAATGAGTGTAGTATAATTGTGTAGTGTGTGTTAGAATGAGAACAATATTAATTGTATATATACACCAACAACAATGTCACAGACGCTTAACCACTTACCAGAAGCGAACTTTACCATTGTGACATTTGTGAGTGATTTTCTTCACCGTGATATTTTAACATGTGCAAATGTGGACCGAACATTGACTCCTAAACCACCTCTGCAGCGAAGTTAATCCAAATTGTTCGACGTTTGAACATCAGAAATAAGAACAGTCGATCTTTATCCAGAAGTTGTGAACACATCGGAAATAAGAACATTCCATCATAATCCGTTGTGATACTATAACATCAGACACGAACTGTGAGAACATTTTACTATCCGTTCCGAAATAAAACCGGATCATTTGTGTTCAGACAGTGTAACATCAACCAAATTTTGCGTTTCGTGTATATTTCCGGTGTAATTTAAAAAGTCTAGCAAAATTAGCAGACGACATACAAAATTTCAAAAATTTATGACACTTGTGAAATCCTTTTGAATCTATAAAATATAATATACCAATTGGGTACTTATTTATTTTGATTAGTGTAATCTTAGAATCATATCTTGATTAATGTATTCATATTACCGACTTTTTCTCGTTAATATGAAGAAACGTCAAGCAATGACGCTAAGAAATTAAATAATTATTGTAATGTATGGAATTTCTTAAATGTCAAAATTACTTCCCTTGCATTTGTGAATTACATCAAGGGCCATAATTTGAAACATATTCATTAATGTATATTGTATAGATAGACATTTTGTTGCTCAAATGGTTAGCACAGCAGGTAGGCGTCCACCAAGCATGTCATAGAGCTGCCAACATTGCAAACCAACATAAGAGCTCCTGACCAAATGAGGGCAGAGTTTAAGTGTTTAATACGACTAATACAAAGCCGTATTTCAGTCTGGCTAGATGGTTGTTGCAAAACAATCATATTATTACGTTTTTTTCAAATAGCTGCGAGATAGATGCGTGAAGCTGGTGCTACTGATCTGACTGGGTATTATTGCAATGAAGGTAACCAGGCATCAGGGGGATGAAACCTGAATTGTGTTAAAAGTTGTACTTCATTTGTCATTTCAATGCAACTTACATTTTTTTTTGTATATATTTCTATGCCTTATATGTATTTTCATGCATAACACTGGGAAAAAGTAGTCTCTGACATGAAATTAACACTACCCCAGTATGTACATACATCATGAATGAAAGATGGCATCTTTCATTGAGGTGCCCGGGGAGAATGTCAGAGCCTAGCTACGCAGCGACATCGTTACGGCACCCGGCGGACAAGAGTTGTCGGCTGGCGAGATTCTTACCTGACACGCGACCAGCGCTGACGACAGACGCACGCAAAGCCACGTGACCCCACCAGAGGCAGTGGGCAGTGTGTGTGATAGCTTAGACCAAGCTGGGACAGGACTCTGAACGGACGTGTGTGTCGAGAGCAAGGCGTTTGTGTGAATCTCCGTGGTTGTAAGCTGAACGACTGATATCTTGAGCGCCAGACCTATGAGCTGTAATGTGGTTGTGAGTTATATGTGGTACATTGCTGTAATTATCTTTATGTATTTAATGTGGCAATAAATCCATAGAACTTGTGTTGCTGTGTCTTACGTCGAATCACGTTATACGTTATACTTGTACTGTCTCACACGTGTTAGCCAACGAGCCGAATAGAAGATCCTGACAACTTGCTTTCAAAGGGTCACAAATTAGGCACGCAGGCCCGTCTTACATTCGGCCCTTTCAATCACTCATCTTTCGTACATCAATTATGTATTGCGCATAATACACGGTGGACTTAGCCACGGGAGGGGGCAGCTTTCTTTAGGCCTGAACTTTATTGCACCGAGTTTTATTCCGTATGGCTCGGTCTCTTTCCGCAGAGCGGTCTGCCAAAAGCATCGCACAGAGCACGAACTCCGTCGCTACAACGACGACCCCCAGTAGTCTCCGAGAAAACTTCACTCGTGAACGGAATGACGGAGTCCAGAAAATAGCCCTCGATATGCGTTCGTGGCGCGAGGCAGCGGCGTAACCACATGGCCACGGTGACCTTCTTTTCTTTAGTATGTTCTGACCAGATGTAAGCATTAAAGAGAGCACACATCTTGAATTTTATTAGATTCACGCGGAGGATCTAGTGACTCGCCAGACATTGCTTGAGACTGATAGAGTCGAGCGAAACGCTCGTATGGCTAGACCAGTTGTTCTCAACCTTTTTTGGTCCATGCACCCCCTTCATCATATGTTCATAATGTCATTCCTCCTCTCCCCCCCCCCCACCCCTTCATATTTTCTCCCTATAAATCTCCCCGTCCCTATACAGTATACGTAAAAATGGAAGCTAAATTTAAAAACACATACTAGAACAAATCTAGACGACTATATTAAACGAGATTTGCGGGTCTACTTACTTTATAAAATGAATTTCATAGGGGCAAGAAGTATAGTATGGAGGGAAAAACATCAAGTAAATAATCTTAATTTCCCCCCCCCCCCCCCCCCGGAAACACTAAAATTCGTGGGGTGAGGTGGGGAGAAGGGGAGTTCCCACCGGTTGAGAACCACTGTGCTAGACGAAACTTCATTCTCTTTGACAATGTCCACATATTTCATTTCCCTGAGCTTTGATCATTATCTACAGTTTTTTGTACACGTTTGCGAGGGTTTGATATTGTCCGTGATATTCTTTCAGTAATTACTTTTGACGTAGGTGCTTTCCAATGTGCCTTTCTTGTCTAGCGTCCACTTTCGGCTGATTCGTTTAAACTTTTAATGCGCTTTCTGCGCGATTCCAACAGCAGAATACTCTTCCTCGTTTCTGTGATCAGTTCCGCCCATGAGTTATACATTTGTTGATTTCATTACTTTGCTGGTGTCAGTGGTTCCTTTGTGTTTTTTATGTTCATGCGTAATGGGGAAGACAAAGTTTACGGGTTCAGTGGCTGCCTTCTCTTCCACCCCCTCCCCTCTGCCCTTCTTCTTCTTCTTCTTCTTCTTCTTCTTCTTCTTCTTCTTCTTCTTCTTCTTCTTCTTCTTCTTTTCTTCTTCTTCTTCTTCTTCTTCTTCTTCTTCTTCTTCTTCTTCTTCAACAACAACAACAACAACAACAACAACAACAACAACAACAACAACAACAACAACAACAACAACAACAACAACAACAACAACAACAACAACAACAACAACAACAACAACAACAACCAACGTATACTGCGCATCTATTCCAGCATGAACCATGTCCGGGCCAGTGTTCCTGAAGCCCTCACTGGTTCCCCCATTTTGTCTTGTATGCTTCTGTTGGCTAGGTCCCCACGCCCTGCCTGACACTCCCTGCCTGACACTCCCTGCCTAACACCTCCTGCCTGACACTCCCTGCCTTCTTGTAGGATGTCCACTGCAAATTACTTTCATTCCCTACAACTGTAAACAACAGGATCTGCCACGAACCTTTACGTGAAGGTGGGCTCAGAATCCAGTCTTCTTTTATGAACCTGAATAACCTGACCTCCCTTTTTCTGCCTAACTTATTGATGCTCCGAGTCAGAAGATCCTGACTCTTCCCTAGGCTTGCTGATGATATCAATCTCTGGTCTATAATATTGATGCTGTTTCCTTCACTTGTATGGCTTGTCTTTGGGGCGTTTTGGCCAATCTAGAGCTCTGAGATCAAACAAACCCCAGAGCACATCCGACAAGACAACACAGTAGAACCGTCCTAGTCATGACCCATAAACATCTCGATGCCTGTTACTGTAACAAAGGCTGGTCCTTTTCCAGAGCTCTCGGGGTTATATCAGTAATGAACCTCAGGTGCAGTTGATTGGGTTGGTGTGGCTGAGAGATCGCAGGTTCGATTCTCAGCAAAGGTTCAGCAACATTTATTTTACATTAACTATTTATTCCCACTAATATAACACGCCTACAGTGTTAGATGTGTTTATTACATGTTAATTAAACGGGGTAGGGGTAGGTGCCGCCATACGCCCGTGACTTACCAGGACCCATCAGGGAAATACAAATTAGTAGCCATACTATAACCTACAATACATGTCCACAAAGGCAAACAAGGAGTACAGGCGTGAAACGGGGTACCCCATTCCGTTAAAAAAACAAAACAACAACAACAACTTTACCAAATCCTACCAATCATGAACACGTTTCCAAAGGAGGTGACGTGGTTTGGCTGAGGGCAGATGCTTATTTTGGGAGATGAAAAAAAGCAGCAGAAGAAGAAGAAGAAGAAGAAGAAGAAGAAGAAGAAGAAGAAGAAGAAGAAGAAGAACTGGGTATTACATTGTGGTGTTTCGTTTTTCATAGAGATGAATATAGTTTATATTGGCTTAAAATTTATTTGTAACCCTGGTTTATTACTGTGTACAAATGGCCACGTACGATGTACAGATAAGAGAATCAAATAGTTGAATATGCACGAGGAATGATACAGAGGCATGAGAGAAATCGAAAGCAGTTAGACTCCTCAGTTCAACAAATTAATTTGTTTGTGGAGATATCTTTATTAGTCAAAGTTAACACACAGAACCAAGAAAGGGGATAATGAAGGAAAAGTGAGCAAACAAAACAAGAATAATATATGTTTTCAAAGGAAGCGAAAATCTGCAGCGAGAAAAAAATATATCACCCAGAGCGGGAAGGAAGCATTACATATAAGACAATAGCTACGTGAATCACACTAATTTTGTCTTCTTTTATTTCGCCTTCGTTCACTTTGAACTCAAGCGTAGTCTATACACTTGGTACTACTTCTTGTGCACTGGACTGATTTGTGTGTGTGGATTTTTTTTTTTTTTCGCATATCCTTTACAGGACATCGCTGTCAACATCAGCATCTTTCAGCTGATTGTTGATTTCTTGGCAAGATTACGCCCAGTAATTTGCCATTGCTTTCTAAGCTACCGGCTCACATACCCTGTAAGTTACCGACGCGACGAAAACCGCCACCGATTCTCGCGCACGTCACGTTACTCACGAGATATACGGGATTACGGAGAAAGTCGCAAACCCTAGGCCAGGGAGACCATCGTGTGTGGATTAGCTTTCCCTATTTCCAGTGTCCCTCGCCATCAGGCGAACCCACTGCGACTTCAGAGGTGCTTGTAGTTTACGTCCCTAAGTCAAGGACGAGAGATCAGCCATTAAATAAAAGAGAATACCTCAAAGGATTATGTGAATCACGTAAAACAATGGACGTCTAAGGGTTCTAGTGTATAACGAGCAGTTTCATGATGATACAGAATGTCGAATGTTTACGGGTGTTATGTACCGAAGTGAAATTCTAAACAGAACATGTTTATACATTTAAACGCTGGAGTCACAAGCAAAAGGTTGCACGATGTATTGCCTGGCATATTTGGCTGCATCTTGCCCATGCATACTGCAGAGTTATATATCATATAAAGTGAGTAGATGAATTATACTTTGGCTGAATTACTTGAAGCACACAGCCACTGATATTGTTCGAATGTGGAACATCTGTAGGAAGGAGCATTTGGTGACAGGTTGCGTATCCGTGCCAGGCTTAGAAACTACCTAGGTTCGAATCCAAGCACGGGCATGGAAATTTTTTTTTTTATAAGAATCATTAGTTTCTTATGATGTCAAATGCTCTTCTTCCCTCCCTCCACCCTCTTGGGCATTGAGACTTAATACCTGCTCTTTAGTAATGAAAAATAGTACGTCCCGTGTGCAAGATTCTTACGGTAAAACTCACAAAAAGTAGGACACACGACGACGCTTTTTTTTCTCTCGCATATCCTATTACAGGACATCGCTGTCAACACTATCATTTTACCGCTGTTGTTGATTTCTTGGCAAGATTACGCTCAGTAGTTCGCCATTGCTTTCTGAACGGCCGCCTCAAATATCCCGTCAGTAACGGGCGCGGCGAGAACCTCTACCGATTCTCGCGCAGCTGTGTTTGCTCACGTGGATAAACTGGATTGCGGAGAAAGTCGCTAACACCTAGGCCAGGGAGACCGGCTTACGACGTCGCTGCTTTAACAAAATTGGTAGCAATGAAATCCTAACCACTGTCGGACAGAGCCAAAGACATTGCCTGGAATCGGTCTAGATAAAGTAAACCTGCCATACGACGCAAGACAACTAACTATAAGCAGTAGTGACAGTTTGACAGAGGAAAAGCACTCACCCGTCTTTAAATATACATGTTCAGAAGAGTATTAAAAAAATCATTGAACCGACACACAGATGTGTCCGACAGGAAATCAGCAGTGAAGAAGGTGACAATAAAAATTATGTGCATGAATGAATGTGAAATATCATTATAGAGGGGGATGTATAGAGGTAGATGTGATATGAAGCCCATAAGCGGGAATCTCACGCTGTTTATGCTTCACTTCGACACCGCAAGGTAAAAGAGGAACACGATGAGATGAGATGTAACGGACACTCTCCCGCTGTTTATGCTTCACCTCGACACCGCAGGGTTCAAGAGGAACATGATGAGATGAGATGTAATGGGCACTCTCCGGCTGTTTATGCTTCACCTCGACACCGCAGGTACAAGAGTAACATGATGAGATGAGATGTAACGGGCACTCTCCCGCTGTTTATGCTTCACCTCGACACCGCAGGGTACAAGAGGAACATGATGAGATGAGATTAACGTGGAGGCGGAGAAGAGAGAGACCATCACGTAGATGGACGAAGATGTCATTGATAGGCTACACATGACAATAACAGAAGCGGGATATCTGGGTTTGGATAAAGGGACATTTCGAAAGAATGTGTTGGTCACGAAATTGTCATAAGACTGGCCACTTAATGATGATTACTCGAAGGCAGGCATACAGACATGCAAACTGAAGACATATGTGTATGATCAACATTATGAGTGGGTCGACAGGAAGTGACACCCATGTCATTTGACCCTCGGTGCGAAGATGGAACTCGATCCATGAGGATTACTGTGAAGGAAAGAGAATTCCTCGTGTGTTGTCCTTTACCCCCCTCCCTCTGAAGCATAGACACTCAACCTTGGTTGAATTTTGCAGCTTAAGCCCCGAGCCCAGCCCTCCTTATTGTTCGCTTAAGACATGCATGACAGGTTGCAGTGTTAGTGTCCTTTGATTCCCTTAAGGTCCCCAGTAACACACAGGAAGCCTCTTTAGTCGCCTCTTACGACACGCTTAAGAGTATTCTACATAGGTGTTTTAGTTCTCTTCTATTTGACTTTTTGAATGCTGACGCAACCGGATGCTAAATGATTAAAAAAAATATGTTTGCATATCCTTTACAGGACATTACTGTCAACATCAGCATCTTTCAGCTGATTGTTGATTTCTTGGCAAGATTACGCTCTGTAGTTTGTCATTGCTTTCTGAGCGGCCGTCTCACATACCCCGTAAGATTGACAAGGTAATATTAGCAGAATTTGTAGGCGGATGGTCGGATTGGATTGTGTTTGCAACCGGAAGCAAAACAAAAAGCATGGGTTATAAACAGTGACTCAGGAATGCAAATAAGGAAGCCATTCCGAGGCTGAAGCGAGGTCATGGCCCTAGAGGAGGTGCGGTGGGAGGTCAGAGCAGTATCTCACTGATAGGCATGAGTCGTTCCGTCGTCAAGCAGATAAGGTGAAGGAGCGGAGCTAGCAGTTGAAACGACGAGCAAGTAGATAATACGGGCAAGGAAAAACGTCTAGAACGATGTTCTGTATTTACTGGATACGGGTAGCAGCTGCAGAGTTCTAAACGGACATTTTGCTTTGGGTGTTTTGTTACTGTCACTCTCCTGAGAAGTCGCGTGGCCGAAAGGTTTACAGTGCCGGCTCTTAAACTTCTGGTACGCTGATGGCGAGGCAGTTGATTATATCCCTACGCCGGTCACTTAGAATTAAACGTTGACATCTCGTTCTTGACTTGGGAATGTAAATAACAAGTCAATCGGAGCAAGAATACAAGAAGTCTGATGGCGGGGGACACTGGTAATAGGAAAAGCTGCCACACGCCAAAGCTTGCGTTATCCTATGGAGAAGCTGCAAATCGGGATCCTTTGTGAACGCAGGAGCAACCACTGTATCCAGAACCTCATCTAGAGATGGAGTCACGTAAGTGTGGTACACTGCCTGCCGGTTTGATGGCTCTGACTTCAAGTCCCGTTAGGGCGCTTACATAACTCCCACCAAGGCTCCGGGATCAACCCAGTCTCATATACTGGGTGCCAGAGATTGTCTAGGAGGAGAGAAGTCTGGCACGGTGTTCATCGTATATGTCATTTTGAGTGCCGTGTGACCTAGAAAATGCATGCCTAGGACTATATCTGTATAGACACAAGGGAAAAGGCAGGCGACGTGGAAAAGGCTTGAGGAATCCCGTAGAAGCTGACTCCACTACATCAGGGGTTCTCAACCGGTGGGTGGGGGGGGGGGGGATTTTAGAGTTTCCAGAAAAAAAAAGGGGGGGGGGGTTTTAATCAAGATCGCGTTTCAAGATCGCGTTAATACAAGAACCGATTACTTTATATTGTTTCCCTCTCCATACTTTACGGTTCTGTATTTCTCGCCTTCTGACATTATTTTATAACGTAAGTAGACCCGCAAATCACGTTTTATGTAGACGTCTAGACTCGTTCTAGTATGTGTTAGGAAATGTGTTTCCATTTTTACGTATGTAAGGATTTGGGGGGGGGGGGGGGGGGGGGATTTATAGGGAGGAAATACGTAAGGGGGGGGGGGGGGTAGCATTCTGAACATATGGTGAAGTGGTGCATGGGCCAAAAAAGGTTTAGAACCACTGCACTGCATAGATTTAGTGGGTAAAGACAATACTACTGCAATCCTCGAGGGCGATTTCGGGAAAAGAAAAATGAAAACTACAGACCAGGGCATGACAGAATACATGATGGATTGCAAACAATTAGGTATATTTAGCTCCTGCGAAAAGAAGAGACGTACTACAGACACAGCGTACATACCTTACAGAGGACTCCATACAGGTGAAAACAAAGTGAGAATTATCCAGAATCAGAAACAATCAATAAATATATAAAAATTAAGTAATAATAACGTGATAAGTATTATAAGACACAAAGGATAACCCGACGTTTCGATTCTAAGAATCTTTGTCAAGAACAGGACAACACAAACAAATAAAAAACGAAAAGAAAAAAAGAAAAAAACACACACACACAGAAAATAAAATTAACACAACTCCTGTGTTGACCAGAAGGAACAGAAAATGTCCTTGTTGTCCTGTAGACTTATTTTGTTACTTAATTTTTTATATATTTATTGATTGTTTCTAATGTTGGATAATTCTCACTTTGTTTTCACCTGTATGGAGTCCTCTGTAAGGTATATACGCTGTGTCTGTGATTAGTATGTCTCTTCTTTTCGCAGGAGCTAAATATACCTAATTGTTTGCATTCCATATTGTTATCTTCAGATTTACAACAGGACATTGTATTCTCCTCTCCTAGCACACCTCCACTGAATGGGTCTCACTGACTCTGCCATTTGCAACTGTGAAGCACCAAAGCAAACTCTAGAGCGTGTCCCACAAGACTGTCCTGACTTTGCCTAACAGAGAGAGGGGATGGGGGGGGGGGGGGAGGCGAACTGGCCACTAGGAGCGACCGTTGGAAACACAATCTAGAGGACTGGTGAAGACCTCAAGCGAACCGTCCTTCTTGTTCGTGACCCATACCAGAATTCTGTTAATGCTGCATGACCTTTGCAGAAATTTAGATCAATCCTGGGTTGATATTCTAGACAGTTGTACGTTCAGTAGTTTGCCATTGATTTCTGAGCGAAAGGTCAACGATTAAGTCCAACTGACCGGTGTACGGAATGAACCCACTAACCGGCCGTCAGCGCAAGGGAAGTTTTAAGCGCGAGCACGTTACACCTCTCGGCCACGGAAGAAGATAATCGATTGAGTCACAATATAATAAGCAAAACGTTTGTAACGTTTCGATTACGGTTATATCATCTTTCCTAGGCAGGCATGGGGATGCGCCCACAAATAATAATAATCACATTATTTCACATTCTGTGTATCACCAACTGAAAGCATAACAGTTTGCAACTGTTGCAGTATACTCCCAGCACGCCACGATGGCACGGAGAAAGGATCATGTGTTTGTTTACAGTCTGGTCCCAGCATCCAGTTTCCTGACAAAGTAACCCCATGGCAGGAAGTTTGAATTGATAGGCCTTCACATATACTAGGTAACATAATACACTTAAATGGCAGTCAGCGGGGCATTTTTAGGGCCATGAAACAGCGTGAGAAATTGTATTATGCACGGGTTGTAACATATATGCATGAAAGAGTGGAAAGAAAGGGAGAATGGTTGTGTAGGAATTCTGCCTACACTTCCTAGATGTGAGTTCATTGGTTGATAGAGCTGGCTAGCAACAACATGTGCGGAAGTCTTCTTTTCGAGAAGGTTAAGCCGCCCACCTTACGCTTCGAAGGTATTGGGTCGTTTTCGGGGCTCCGTCATCCGGTTCACAGTGCAGTTTTCTCAGAGACTCCTGGGGGTCGTCTCTGGAGCTACGGAGTTCGTGGCTCTTTGCGACGATTTCGGCAGGTCGCTCTGCAGAAAAAGACCAACCAGACGGGTTAAAACAATGAAGTCGATTATGTCACCTTAAAACTCCTTTATTAATCAATGACACACTCACTGATATATAGCCGGTTGTTCATCGAAGTTATTTCTTCGTACAGCGAGGCGCCCTCGTTTTTGTCTATGAATCTTTTTTCTTCTCTCAAAGGAATTGTAACAGAGGTGACCGAGTACAACGGTTTGACGTACCGATGTCAGTGTGCCCCATGCCACCTCTTTAAGTATTAACAATAAAGTCACGCATTGTAAATTTATACGCGCAGGGGAAATGTGTTTATCCCCAAATTAGCAGGCCAGGAGTACGGTACTCATGGGTCAGGTCGAAGCACTAATAGCAAAACCTAAAATTGGGTACAGGGAAACAGCAAAACGTGGATTATTCGGCCATCTTCCCGTCAACCTTGCAGAAAAAAATAGCAGGTTACAGAGCGCATTGATAACCAAGAACAATCTAGAAGAGTCGAGTTGCGTAAACAACATCCTATCATAAGAGTATAAAAGGACCATTGAATGTACAGGCGGAAAAGGTAACTGCGGACCCAATGGCGTCGGTAATTTCTAGATCTAGCAGTGGCTAACTATACAACCATAAACGCTATACACGTAACACGGATCCGAACGCTGTTAGATCGATGTGACACACATATGTTTGATACCAAGATGTCTTTACTACTATTGGTAGAAGAACAAAACTGTGCATCATTTTTCATCATTTTAATAAAGGTTGAAGCAACGCTGGCTGCGGTGTGATTCTTTTTACTAACATTGGCCGACCGTGCGGCTTTTGTAGATTTCAGCGTAACTTGTACTCTCACCCTGTTTCTGTGTCATGTGCTGCCACTTATTGTTTGCATGAACAGTTCTAACGTATCAGACGTACAACAAAATAGCATGTATCCTGGCGATGTAATAATATTATATTAAAACTTATATAAGTGTCGGATGTGAGAAACTCACTTCGGAATTATTTTGATGTTTAAATAGAAAGAAATATTAAGTAGAAGAAATCACTTAAATATTATTTAATCTTTATATACATTGCAAGAAATGCGTCTGGGTAAGTTTGAACCGTTCTGTGCTAGTTCTAGCGCCTTGAGATATAGAAAAGGGCCTTTTTTACACGCCTTAATGTCCCCTGGGCATTCAGAGCTAGACCCATATCTGTATAGACCAATCGGTACTCGGTGGGTGATGTGGTCAGTATCACGACAACCGCTTTTACTTCCTAAGATATTTCTCTGTACCCATTTTAGACTGGGTCAACCTGGGAGTCCCTGATGCCAATTCGAACCCGTGACCCCGGGAAGGTTAACCCGGTCAACAAATGCCCGCAGAGTCAGATGTGTCGGCTGAAAGGTACAAGTAGAGCAGCTCTGCTGTAAACAGGCACAGCGCAATTACGTCTGAAAAATAAAAAAAAACATTTAAGATGAACGAAGAAGAAGAAGAAGAAGAAGAAGACCAACAACAACAACAACAACAACAACCCATGACCACCGGGCCGGCATTTAACGCGTCTAGCCACTGCGCTGTCGCGGCTCCCGCCTGTAGATATATTACTAGTTAATCGTCATGTAACTCAGCCCTTTGGGCATTGGGTCGAAGTCTGTTGGTAATTAAATAGCTGAACCCCGTGGAAGAGACATAAACAACACAGGCCTAGTCCCAGCCATGTCCCGGATGTGCTGTGTTGAACCATGACCTGGTGAGATCCTAACCTGCCTTCGCTGATGTCAAGTTCTGGCTGTTGGTCTTGCACAGCCCGCTTGTTTCTGGCTTCCTGGAGAGGCGAAGGAGAGCTCTGCAATAGTCCCAGCAGAGAGGGTACTTTTGTGCCGTATCGGGAGAAATGTCTCCACCAACCTGATTCCGATTGATGCCCTTTTCAGGGCTTAGACGACTGAGCGTCAGTACAACGGACTTCAGAGATAAAGCTGTTTTCTGAAAGATTAAAAACCAACCAACCATAAGTGCCGTATCAGCCACTGTTTGTCGCGGGCGTGTAATCACATTATTATCAGGTACGACAATCGCGTAGTACACAACTGCTGAAGAGGCGTACAGTTCTAATGATTTCACTTGTACTATCTTCTTCTTCTTCTTCTTCTTCTTCTTCTTCTTCTTCTTCTTCTTCTTCTTCTTCTTCTTCTTCTTCTTCTTCTCCTCCTCCTCCTCCTCCTCCTCCTCATCCTCTGGGAGTCTCTGTCACGAAGTGGTCAAGCCGTTATACTCGGGCTCTGAGGGTTATGGGTTCGATTCCGGGCCACGTCCTTCGGTTCACTAGTGCATTGTTTCGGAGACTCCTGAGCTTCGTCACTAGAGCTGCGGATTTCGTGATTTGTGCGACGTTTTCCACGCTGCGGAAAAAGACTGAGCCATGTGGGATAAACCTGGTGCAATGACGTTGACCCTGTCGACATTTAAGCGACTTTTTAAAGCAACTTCTTCTTCTTCTTCTTCTTCTTCTTCTTCTTCTTCTTCTTCTTCTTCTCTTCTTCTTCTGTCCTCTTTCGGTGGAAATGCGTCACACCTAGTTATGCACTTCACAGGTCAGTGTGCCCGACTTCGGCATGCGTTTGTGCAAGGGTTGTTTCCTCTAGATCAGTGGTTCTCAACCTTTTTTTTTTGGCCCTTGCACCCATTCACTTGAAAAAAAAGTCACTTAAAAGTCGACAACGTCGACTTCATTGCACCAGGTTTTATCCCATATGGCTCGGTATCTTTCCGCAGCGAGAGAAACGTCCACAACACAAGCACGAACTCCGTAGCTCTAGCGCAGACCCACAAATCTCTGAAAAATTTTGCTCGTGAACCGAAGTGCGCGGCCCGGAATCGAACCCACAACCTTCGGAGTTCGAGTCAAACGGCTTGACCACTTCGCCATGGAGACTCCCTCTGATAATGGCATCCCCTCCCCCCTTGTCGTATTTCCTCCCTATAAATCCCCCTTCCCCCCCCCCCCCGCCTCAGAATGGCATCTCCTCCCCCTTGTCGTATTTCTTCTCTATAAATCCCCCTCGCCCCTACACAATATATGTAAGAATTGAAGCTAAATTTAATAACATATACTACAACAAGTCTAGACGTCTACATAAAACGTGATTTGCGGGTCTATTTATGGTATAAAACGAATTTCAGAAGGGCGAGAAGTACAGAACCGTAAATTATGGAGGGAAAAACAATATCAAGTAATCGGCTCATGTATTAACGCGATCTTAAAATAATTTTAATTCCCCCCTCCCACCCCCGAACCTGGAAACCCTAAAATTTACCCCAACCCCCCGAACCTGGAAACCCTAACCCCTCCAGTGGGGTCCTATGTTGAGAACCATGCTCTAGATAGATTCCGTAGCATAGTATATTCTTACCCCCTCCATCCACTGCTGTAGATAGATTCCGTAGCTAGTAATTCTCACACCCCTTCACCACTGCTCTAGATAGATTCCGTGGTATAGTATCTACACCCCTTCCATCACTGCTGTAGATAGATTCCGTGGCATAGTATATTCTGACACCCCTTCCACACTACTCTAGATAGATTCCGTGGTATAGTATATTCTTACACCCCTTCCATCACTGCTGTAGATAGATTCCGTGGTATAGTATATTCTGACACCCCTTCCATCACTACTCTAGATAGATTCCGTGGTATAGTATATTCTTACACCCCTTCCGCCAAAGTATTATAGTTAGGGCCAAAGTATTATAATTAGGGCCAAAGTATTATAGTTAGGGCCAAAGTATTATAGTAAGGGCCAAAGTATTATAGTTAGGGCCAAAGTATTATAGTTAGGGCCAAAGTATTATAGTTAGGGCCAAAGTATTATAGTTAGGGCCAAAGTATTATAGTTAGGGCCAAAGTATTATAGTTAGGGCCAAACTGGAGGCAACAAGCGGAATTTCCATGCACGTTTTAGAAAACGGCTATCTCCAATGTTTCTCTCCCTTTGTTTACATCCATCCATTCCATCATGTGCCATGCCGATAAGCGTGGGCGGTCTTGTTCTGTCCATCCCACTCGATCACCAGAGTCGTGGATCAGCTCTGTGTTCCTGTCTCGACCATGCCACGTGGCCAAGCCATCCAGGTATTTACTTCTCGGTCTTCCCCTTGGTCTCTTCCCTTCGATCTTGCCAGTCGTTACCAAGTTTTCCAATTCATCTCTTCTCATAACATGCCCAAAAAAGTTTGACTGTCTACGTCTAATGTCTCTAATCAGTTTACGATATTCATTTGTTTCTTGAAAGACTTGTTCATTGGTTTTTCTGTCTGTCCATGGTATTCTTTGCATTTTCCTCAGAAACCACATTTCCACAGCCATCAGCTTTTTTGTTTACATAATTTCATGTTAATTTAATGCTGAATTATGTATTCTTGTGGTAGTGTTACAGATGTATGACACTGAGTAACCCCTGAAATAACAAAGAAGCAAGATTGATATATTTTAAATTATTGACAACCGAGGGAAGTTGTAACTTGCCTGTTACGATCCAGCAAGAAAGAAACAGGTCTGTGAAATGTTAAATTACGCACAGTTTGAGTGTTGCCCAGCAGGATGAATGCGAAAATAACAGTCGTGGTGGAGTTTACAAGAGTTGGCCTTTTCACAGCGTTGATCCTTTCCGGGCTCAAGTCATAAAGGGGAGACAATGTTGAACCGTAGCTTTTGATTGCTTGTGGTCGGAAACAAGGGAGACAGACCATGCCAACATTTGTTACCGTACCATTTTGAACCCCGGTTAATTCCCTTGAGAAAAGTTGACAGACGGACATTTAACTAACGTTTCTCAAACGGTATTCTGCGACACAGTGATTCCGTTAGGTGGAGTGTATGGCTTCGAAGTCTAGTAGAAATGGTTAGATAACACGTTACTCGCTGTATAAAAATCTCTAGGGGATCAGTATTGCTCCGATGTCATTGATTATCATATTTGGAGCCACGGAGTTCATCATCATCATCAAGTGCCATGCCAGCTGGCGTAGGCGTTCATGACTCTCCACAGATCTCGGTCTCTGGTTTTCTGGATCGACTCTGTTAATGATATTCCTCCATGCCACCGCCTCAATCCATCCAGCATCATTTCTTTTGGTCGGCCTCATCCTCTCATCCCCTCCATCTTTCCACCTGTCATGATATTCTCCGCTGCTTCTCTTCTCATCACATGACCAAAGAACGCTGTTTGTCTCTTTCTTATTCTTATATATAATGTTCTAGTTAGGTGCCACATATATTTTGTTTTTATTTTGCTTCATATTATTCTATATAATACCATAATATAATACCATAATGGCAGGTCCCCATGGCCGATTGGGTAAGAACGTTGTTCTTAAACATCCGTTTTGCTGATGCTGATCATCAGCGGTTCAACAACTACATCGGGCAGCTGGACTAAAAAGTTGACCTGTCGTCCTTGACTTTGGGACGTAAATTACAAGTACCTTTGCATTCGGAGTGGGTTCGCCTGATGGCGAAGAACACTGTTATTAGGGAAAGCTAACCCACACACAAAATTCAGTCCATCACTACTATAAATAGTGTGTATGGACTACGCTTGAGTTCAAAGCCAGCGAGTGAAAAAAAAAACAACATAATGTAGTCACTGTAGTGTCATTTCCGTTGTTTGTGTGTTTTTGCGTTTACTTGTTGTTTGCTGGTGAAGGATTGTCACCGCAACGGCCTCTGTTTGTGTGTATATGTCCTACAATTCGTGCTTGTTTAATTGCTAGGGATGAAGGCAGGAGAGTGAGTGGATTCATGTTATTATAAAACTCAAGTATGATTGAAGACCTCTTGTTTGCACTTCAAAGTACGATACACTGGATACAGATTAGCTCAAATCATCATTGCACTACGGTTACGTCTTTTGGTGGTCTACTTCCTCGGAACTAACGCCATTAGCGAGCTGCAGCCAAAGTGCTAATTCAATGTTGATTGACGATTCTCCTCGCGCGTTTGTTGTGCTGCTATTTCCAAACTACTGCATAAACATCAGCATTGTACCTTGCCGGCAGGCTTGGAAAGGTTGGTCTCGCCGTCTATCACCATCGCGAAAGTCTTGGATGAGATTTGTGTTCGTGTTCCGATTATGCCATGGTACAAAACCACCCAGCTGTTTACCTCTTTGTCTTCGGCTTGCTCTTTTGCCATCAAATGTGCCTGTTGTCTCTTAGTTTTCAACTAGATTTCTCCGGATTGCAAAATGAAAATTTTGACTGTCTACGTCTAATTTGTTGAATTAATTTATGGTTTTCATGTTTCTTTAAATATGGCAGTTAAGCACTGCCTTGTGTGCTTTTTTGTCAGTCCATGTTACTCTTTGCATTGTCCTCATAAACCACATTTACACTGCCATTAGATGTTTCTTAACTTGTCTGTTTATTGTCCAAGTTTCACGTGCATGCAACAAGCTACACCGATCTGCAATCGAAACATTCGCTGACTGGAACGATCCTGCGAGATAAACTTGTGGCAGGCCGATGTTAACCTCAGACGAACCATTTTGCTGGAGATCCATGCTGGAATAGACTCATGGCAAACGTTGGTCGCAGAATAAGAAGCGTTCTATACATTAATATTGATCCAGTCGCCTCGGCTTAGCCCCTTAAAGGTGTTTATACCATGTCGGCTCCATCCATTTGTTGATCTTCTGATATACTGCACACCAGTGCGCTAAACAAGTGTCTACATGAGATCGGGCGACGGACGGGGGCTGCATGGTTCTTCTTCTTCTTTCGTTCGCCTGAAATATGTTTATAACTGCAATGTTGTCTCTTGTATGAATCTAACAGTCTTTTTTAGTTCATTCAGCCTGTCCATAGAGTTGATCTTCCACTGTTGTCTCTCTAGGCCAGAAGGTTCGCCTGGATATGTTGTAGTTTGGGCAATCCTGGAGTATGTGCTCTGCTGTCTGCGACGCCAAACCACATTAAATGTGCTTGTTCAGACGGGTAAACGCAGATGCCTATCTTCACAACTTGGGAGGTAAGCATGGCCGAACGCTTGCTCTTAAACGTCCAGTGTGCTGATGCTGAGATAGCGGGTTCAACCCATACAATGGATAGATTGACTAAAATGCTGACTTCTCGTCATTGACAAGGGGGCTAAATTTCAAGTACCCCAGAAGTCGGAGGGACATTGGTCATAGGAAAATCTATTGCACATGCAAAAGTCAATTATCTGCACTCCCCAGTAGTGGCAACAACGTGTATTGACTACGCTTAATTCAAAACAAGCGAACAACACAAACAAACAAAACTTGGGTGCTTAACATAACAGATCACGAACCTCTGACCAAGTTCCCAGTCCCTCGAGAACTGGCGAGATAAGTCATTTAACTTGCAACACTATTCCTTTTTGATAATGGTCTTGCCTATCATGGCATGTTGTATTATAACCAAATGCGACAGTATTTTTGTAACCCATGAACATCATCGCTGTGGAGATCATGGGAACTTTCCAGGCCCCTTTTATTGGAAGAACTGTTCTCACAGGCGTCTACAGTGGGGCAATGTTATCACTCTTCACGACAGTGTGAAGAAATATAATATTTGACACACATTCAAGAGCCGTGGGATAAAATAGGTACCCAGCTGTACGAGGACAGGTTGAGTGATCTTTTACCAGAATGTGTGGATAATTGTCGGTAGTTGAAAAATCGCACGGACGTTGTCGTTGCAAAAAATAGGTGTTGTTTGAGAGGAGTGTCTTGTTAAGTCATGCGTCGAGGTACTTTGTTCCTGCAACGAGGCGCCGTCGTCATTTGGAGGTAACAGGTTCGAATCCCGGTCAGTATCTATAGCTTTCAAATTTTATGTTGTCTGATGCGTCCTCTAAACTCTACTTCCTTCTTCTCCTTCTATAAGCGCTAAACAGTACTATGTGTTTTATTTATGAACTGCCTTAGTGGCCTCAAGATGGTGGCCGAATTGATTTGATGTGTAATTTGAGATGTAATTGCGGTTGAAGAAGTAGCTGTTGTTGAAGAAGTAATTGTTGTAAAAGTAGCTTCTGTTGAAGAAGTAATGTCTGTTGAAGAAATAGGTGTTGTTGGAGAAGTTATTGCTGCTGAAGAAGTAATTGCTCTTGAAGGAGTAATTGCGTTGAAGAAATAATTACTGTTTAAGCAGTAACTGCTGTTGGAAAAAGTAAATATCGGGAGACTTGAGAGATGACCTGGGTGATATCCTGCGACGGCCAAATAAACGAAGAAAATGACGATGATGAAGATGAAAAAGAAGAAGAAATCTAAGAACTAATCCTGGGTAACGCGTTTGGAAATGGTGGTTATGCCATTCTCTCTTGAGATGCGGAGTGTGAAGGAGAGAGGGGTGGAATTTAGCATACCTATTTGGGTGTCGGGATTTGCGGACCCTCAGCGTACCTTATAAATGAAATGTCACGTGATGCAACGCCATACACAATCTAATTAGGTAATTGATTTGCAGCCAGGAGCCGCAACGGGCAAACTAACTGGATAAATACGGTTATTCGGCGACTGATAGTTGTAATTACACTGTAACGTGATGCGGACATATTCGGTAATGTGTGCGTTACGCTAATAAACGTAGGATTATATAGGTTAGTGACACGAGCTGTGATACTGCTTGAAGTATTCTATGTGGGCGCTTCTGGCTGGATGTCGCCGTGTTTAATTTCACTGCCAGGCTGGGGTTTCTTCGTGGGGGTCATGCGTGTGGACGGTAAGACAGCTCTGACTGTGTCCACTTTATGTTGATTGGTCCACTTTATGTTGACTATCCCATTTTATGTTGACTGTTCCACTTTATGTTGACTATTCCATTTTATGTTGACTATTCCACTTTATGTTGACTATCCCATTTTATGTTGACTATTCCATTTTATGTTGACTATCCCATTTTATGTTGACTATTCCACTTTATGTTGATTATTCTATTTTATGTTGACAGTTCCACTTTATGTTGACTTCCGTTTTATGTTGACTATTCCATGTTATGTACATAGGAATATTCGAGTATCATCAGCCCCAGTGAAATTGTCTAATTTTTTTACTTTGTTTCCCGAAAGTTGCGTGGCCGAAAGACTAAGAGCGCTCGGGGTGCTGATGACGGGGTAGTGAGTTATTTCCCCACACTTGGTATTTTTTTTTTTCTGCCCGCGCTCGCTTAAACTCACATGCTATTACTACTTCAAGTAGCACTGGACTGATTTTTATGAATTATTAATTTGTATGAATTAACTTTACTTTACTAGTGTCCCTCGCCAACAGACGTACCACTCCGACTTCAGGGGTACACTTGGGCTTAAACGTTGGTTTCTCGTCTTTATCCTGGCGACGTAAATTACAAGTATCTCAGAAGTCAGAGGGGTTTCGTTTGATGGTAATATAGAAAATTGGTCCACGGGGTGGGGGGGGGGGGGGGCCACAGGATCAGTCTAATATGGACTACTCTGGAGATTAAAGCGCATGAACAAAAAAAGAGCATATATTTGAAGCAACAAGCTGCCATCGACAATGATAATAAAGTGAATCAATACTAACCAAGCAAGAAAGATATGAAACGGTGATGTGTTATGTCTGCAAATATCGTTTCCCTGCACAGTGGAAATATGAGAAACGTGAAAGATGTGAGAGGAATCACCATAGGGGAACATAACATCAACAATACACAATTTACAGACGATACAGTAATGATTGTAGACAATAAACAAGATCTACATCAATTATTGGTTGCTGTAATTGTACAACGAGTAGCTATGGCTTTTATTAAAGTGTCAGAAAACAGAGATAATGGTCTTCTTCAAGATTAAAGAAACACCACAATGTAACATCCATGTAAGTGGGACAGTTCTTGAACAGCTGAGTCAGCACATCAATCATGGAGCAGTCATAACATCAGGCGGAAGATGCTTTGTAGTTATTTGAAGCAAATTCGCTTTGACAGAAGTGGCCTCTTGCAAGATGGAAAACTCACCAATATAAAGCCGTCAGTTGCAGTGAGAAAACTGCAGTTTACAGATTCAGGTATGACTAGAACACATACTTGTTGTGTTGTACTGCTATCTGTATAGAACCTATACTGTTGTATGCCAATGACACATGGACGGCTAGCAGACACCCTGAGAAATGGCATTGGAACTGTGGCTTATGTGGAAAATGCAAAAACTGTTCATGGAAGGACAGAAAAAACGAATCAGACAGCCCTGTAAGAAACAAATGAAAACCATAAATTTGTTAGAGGAAATTCGATGTAGACAGTCATCGAGTTTTTTTGTATTTTTATTTGCACGTTATAGGGATACATTGACTTGAAAACTTAGAAACAACTGGCACACTTAATGGGGAAAAGAGCAAAGGAAAGACAGAGATACATTTCTGGATGGCTTGGTCACACGGTATCATCGGGGCAAGAACACAGCCCTAATACAGACATCGCATGATCGTGTGAGGTGGCCAACATTTTGTTTTTCATCGCTCGCTGTGAACTCAAGCGTACCACACACGTGCAACTACTAGGATAGTTCTACTAACTGGTTACTGCACTAGACTAATTTTTGCGCGGGGGATAATTTTTCCTATTACCAGTGTCCCTCGCCACTCTCGCTTCTGGGTTACTTGTTATTTACGTGCCCAAGTCAAGAACGAGAAGCCAACGTTTAAATCCAACTGATCAGTGTATAGAATAAACCCGCTACGCCGTTATGAATTTATCGCAGTGGCACATGATGGTTGTTATTTTACGTAATTTGTTTGTCATACTTTTAGTTACGCAAACACTGTTTACATTCTACAGATTTCTCCCACTTCCCCCAGAAATTAGATGCATCCACCCATATCGTTTCTTCTTGTGTTTGCGTGGACCGGTATTCATAAATCTCCTCTAGCTAGTCTAATTTATAACCCGACAGTTGTTATCCTCTTTCCCGTCTGTTTCCGTGTACCCCCGACCTGCTCGTCGGTCGAAGCGGCTGCCATCAGCAATCTCGTGACCTTCCCCTATCTGTATAAATCTCCACATTATGCCAGATAGAACCGTCACCCCTTCATTCTTCCCATCTCCGCAGCTCGTAGTCCGCATCGGCTCCTGCCACTGGTCCAAAGAGGTATGAGCAAATAGCTCTCTCTTTCTCTCTCTCTCTCTCTCTCTCTCTCTCTCTCTCTCTCTCTCTCTCTCTCTCTCTCTCTCTCTCTCTGTCTCTCTGTGCGTGTTAGCTCTCTCTCTCTCTCTCTCTCTCTCTCTCTCTCTCTCTCTCTCTCTCTCTCTCTCTCTCTCTCTCTGCTCATAAATCTGCAGCCTATTAAAGTCTCCCCAGGTTCTAGCGTGTGAAATTTTCACTTCTTTCTTTATTAAGAAATTAAACATTCTCTCCGGAAGGGCGCGCCTTATGGACACTGTGGGTTGTTAACGAAAATTAGCCACTACACACACACACTCACCCGCGCACACTCGCGTGCACGCACTCCAGCACGCATAAATACAAACACGCACACACCCACGTACAAGAAAATGAAACGGGTAATTCCCGGATACCGCCTTGGAAAGTTACAAAATCAATAACTGAAATAAGTTTATGTAAGACGTAGAAATACTTGCAAAGACTACAACAACAACTACTACTACTACTACTACTACTACTACTACTACTACTACTACTACTACTACTACTACTGCTGCTGCTGCTGCTGCTGCTGCTGCTGCTGCTGCTGCTGCTGCTGCTGCTGCTGCTTAATTCAAGAAGTGGAATCATAAACATATTTAGGTAGAAATGTAGATGAATACAGAGGAACGTATAGAGAGAGTTAAATAAAACTACAAATAAGGAAGAAGAGCTTTCAGAGCTCTGGGAAATTTCTGGAGGTCAAAAGAAGTTAAATAAAATACTCAATTTGGAATAGTTATCTACTGTATGGGTCAAAAACACGGAAAACGACTAACACAACTACCAAATAACAACAAACCTTCAGTAACTGGTGCAACACAAAATAGAAGGGCTAACGTGTATGATAGAATCATTAGTGCGGATGTGAGGGAGAAATTTAGACATATTTCAGCCTATCAAGAGGTGAGGGAAAAGACGCTGTCGTTGGATAGGAGACACATTGAGAAAACCTGAGAATAGTAGTGCTTTCACTAGATTCTTCCTAGAGATATGAATTAGATGGAAGCCTAAAAACACACGGAGAAGGGGGACGCAGAGGTGTTTCCAAGGCACCAGGGCCGGGTTATATACTGGCCAAGACCTATTGATAGGTCCTCGTCGAGCGTCCTGGGCAACAGGTCCCTTCGGGGTCTTGGCTAAAGTCAGTAGGATCGCCGATTCCTCCGAAGTCGGAGAGTGTCTGCCTGTAAGGCGAGGAACCACCAGTCTGCACACCAATAAGCCAGACATGGGACAACGGATACTCACGCAAACCTCAGGTCCTGTATGACATCACACTGATGTTGGACAACAGGATGCCTTCATCCGACATACAGGACTTCGCGTTGGAGCTCAAGCCAACGAACACAAGCAAGCAGCAAGCTGTCGTGTCCTCCTTTAAAGTGTCGTCCCTGGAGTGAGGAGATCCGACACCCACATTATAATATTATTTTTTTCCCTCTCAATATTCTGGAGAATCCACCAGCTTCCGTCCAACACACTCCATCAGCCTATGGACACCTTTTCCTATCACTCTCACACTGTCGTACTATGCCCCCTTCTCATACTTCCCCAACGCAACATACTCAACAACTCTTGCTTCTAGAAATTAATAAAGAGTAATTTATTAAAATAAAAGTGTAACGTGTATGAGACGTGTATGCGAAGAAAATGTGTGACGTGTTCTATAAAGTGTGTAGACTCTGTCTCTCAGACATCAACTCAGTCAGCTGATCACAGCAAAGATAGACCACAGCACGTTACGTCAGAACAAGTACGTCTCACCCGTTGCCGGAACCATCTTGCCGGATAATGCTTTGCCTCTGTAGACCTCTGGTAATCCAATTTCATGAACATCCGAAATAGACACCGGTGGTATTAAGAGTTAATCAGGGACCGGTTGCACTCTACACAATGTCCGTTCCTAATGTTCCTAAGACAACTGCACAAGTCTTCTCTAGTGTTTACCCAGTTACTAAAGTTAATTGTTACTGTGACTTGATCCTCCCTCGTGTCTATCTAGCCTCACGTAGAATGTCTTAGTGTTCCTATTACACGAGATTATATAACACTAGGTAACTATTAGATTGTTCTCCGGTAGTTACTACTGTCTGATGCTGTATGGTGCATCTGTAATCATCACTATGTGTGGTGAATCAACGTCCTTTTAGCTTTTAGTTGCTTTCTGTATGCAACGTTATTGACTCTTGAACTGGTGTTCTTCAGAATGGGTTTTTTAAGTCTTTCCCAAAACTTGTTGAGTTTCCTTGGATCTGGTAGGGAACCTTAAATGGCACTACTGCAGTCCTATCAATCATATCTACATCTGCCATTATAGGCACGTGTAAAATTAAGTCCCTAATTAACACACGGTAGATATTATTTCCACTAGGCGCTGCCGTGCCCTGGCACTCTGACTAAAGCATAATTTCAAGTCCTCCCTAGCTGGTCCCAACTCGAGTTTATATGGCAAACTACCCCAGTCAAGAACTATTTTCCTGGCTTTAGTCCAGTCAAAGTTGTCATCAATAGTTTAGATTCTCAAAACAAGCCAGCAAGTTTCTGTATACCCCCAACAACAGTTGCAAATAACCCCGTCAATCTTCTCGGTGCTCCGGAAACCAAGAATTGACATATGTACTGTCACTTCCGTGCTAAGTACTTCCGTTGTCCCTCTGATATGTTTTATGACTTGTCAAGGTGATATTTGATTCAGCGCACTCACTTCCTCCTCACTCACCACCAATTTTGTATATGGGCTGACCCCACTGCTTCCATTTGTATTCAAATGTTGACAAACTGTCACGGCGCTGTCTCCATCACCACCAAATGTTTCAAAATCCGTTAGAGATTTACACGTGCAGCTACAAATATTGTCCTGAGATTTTGACATCCGCTGTGTTTTTCCAGTTAGTAAAAATAGATGTCGCTGGCTGATCGTCCGCGTAATCAGAAAATCCTCCGTAATAATCAACCGGATAAACACACGGTTTCATTTTGTGACATAGGCCCCCTCCTAAGAGAGTAGTCCATCTCACTCTTCTCCACCGTGAGTTTAATCCAGATGATTCATTCTTCTTCTTCAGGAGCTGGGTGTCTTGACAAGAAATCCGCTCCAACATTTTCCTTCCCAGGAATGTACTCTACTGTGAAATTATACGGTTGAAGTAACAACGACCACCGCATCAAACGTGCGTTGAGCTTTTGAGAAGTAGCCAGGAACATCAGGGGCTGATGATCTGAACTGGACCCGAAACTTAACTCCATACAAATATGGCTGAAATTTTTGCACTGCCCATACGAGGGACAAGCATTCTCTCTCGACGGTTGAATAATTCCTCTCCGCCTGTAGAAGTTTCTTACTTGCGTATGCCACAGGTTTCAAAACCGAGCATCGTCTTTTCCTTCCTGTAACTAAAGCGGCTCCAATTCCAATCGCACTTGCATCCGTTCTCAACACAATGGTTTGAAGGTCAGGGAGCTGTAATACAGGTTTGCTGACCAAGGCCTCCTTTAACTGACTATAGGCATTCTCACATTCTGGTGTCCAAATGATTGATCCGGTAATCCTTTTTCAAGGTTTCCGTCAACGGAGCTCCCAGTTCAGTGAAATGTGGGATAAATTTGTGGTAGAACCCACACAACGAGAGAAAA